>LR139775.1:0-24614 GCA_900659605.1 Tisbe holothuriae | reverse complement strand
TTTTCCGACTGGAGTCGGCTGCTTGCTGAGCTCAGCACTCAGCAGTAGCAAAACAACTTGCGTTGTCAAATCAGAGGCAGACCGTTTTTGACAGGCCAAAAAGAGTCGCTTCTTTCCCACGTCACCCGCATCTCTCCGCACGTCCATCGCCATGGCCGACCCCGCGCCCACCCTCGACCTGTACAAGGGCGGCGACGGCGCTTCGGCCACGTCAGCCACGCCCTCAGACGAGGTGGTGCTGGAGGGAACGCTCACAGGCACGTCCACGCCGGGCGCGCTCTCCTCAAGTCCGGGCGCACCGGGATTCAACACCCTGGACGAGCCCATCAAGGACACCGTGCTCAGGGACGTGAAAGCGGTGGGAAACAAGTTCTGGCACGTGCTCTACCCGGTCGAGAGAGCCAGTTTGCTCAGAGTGAGTGAATGCAAGAGGCATCATGGGTAATATAATATTAACAACAATCTGGTTGTTTCAGGAATGGGACTTGTGGGGCCCGCTCATCCTATGCACATTCATGGCGACCGTGCTGCAAGGCCACGATACACACGAGCGCCTGTCCAACGGCAAGGAGATCGTGGGCGACGGCGGTCCAGAGTTCGCCGAGGTGTTTGTGATCGTGTGGATGGGCGCCATGATCGTCACGCTCAACACAAAGCTGCTCGGAGGGAACATCTCATTCTTCCAGTCGGTCTGTGTGCTCGGATATTGCCTATTGCCGCTCAGCATATCGCTCGTCGTGTGCAGGTAGGAGTCTAATTGTTATACAGTAATACTTCTATTGACACTTCATTGTTGTTCCAGGATCATCCTAATGGCCAGCCAGAACACGTTGCTGTTCATGATCCGGTGCGCGTCCGTCCTCGTGGGCTTCCTCTGGGCCACGTACGCATCCATGCAGTTCCTTGGGGACTGCCAACCAGAGCGGAGAAAGGCCCTGGCGGCATACCCGATGTTCCTATTCTACTTTCTCATCGGGTGGATGGTCATCTCACATTCAAATTAGTGCTCCAATGCAAGCAGCCTTTCCTTCTTTGTTGAGTTTGTGTGCTTCTTTTGTTTTTGGCTGTGTGCATTTTATAGGGTATTTTTACTATACTATATTTAATCGGGTCGGGTTGACAAATAGATAAAAGTCAGACGTACAAATGTCTTCTATATTATGAGTAAAATTAAAAATGTTAAATCAATTTTATCACAAGTTTCATTAGCGTGCATTCTCATGATTACGTCCCAGTTGTATGTTAGGGTTCCATCATTGCTGCCCTTATTTTCTCCAGGAACTCTCTCTTCACAGCCTCTGGGTCACTGGACGGAATTACGTGGACTTTGGCCTCGTCTATATTACTCTCCAAACAGTCTGCTAACACTACTGCTTTGTCTGAAGGTGGCTCAATTGGGGTTGGTTCCTTCGGTGAAAGTTCATTCAGTGCAGCGTTGTACTTTTCCCGATAGTCGGCAGTTAACTTGGGAAGCATTTCCTTCATATTTTTGAAGTTTTCCTGCAAAGAACAACAAAATAGGACACAATGTCTTTCATCAACACTATTCATTGTACTTACGTCTGATCCTTGATAGTTCATGACTCCCAAACAGGCAACATTGACCTTCCGCACACAGACCTTGCCCAGCTCCCTTCTGTTCATGCAGAATGCCACTGGCACGCCTTGCTCCCCAGCCAGAGTGAGCATCTCCTGCACCATCTTGTCTGGGCCGCGGTCACCATTTGTTACCTCCATGTCTGGAGCCAGAACCAGAAGCTGAATCTTGCGTACTTTGAGGAACTTGAGCACTTCCTTGAGGCCCAGTGTGTAGCGCCGTTTTGCCTTTGCCTTAGTGGGATCTTTGGCATATTGCTTGTCCTGGAAGCGGATGAGATCGGCCATGAGAGCACGCAGGTGGCCATCCAGCTCCTTGGAACGTACGTGGGTACAGTACCTGGATTTTTTTTAAATAATAATTTCTTGATGATATTCATAGCGAACTTTCCAAAATGTACTTACTCTCTGAATTTCTTGCTGTGGATCTTTTTCTTTGCCTCTGCCTGAAGTTGCTCCTCAAAAGTCAATTCCTCTTCAATTTCAGGCGATTTAATTGAACTCTGACAGCTTAAAGTTGGCGTGGTGGCAGTTGCATTTTGTTCTCCATCTGACTGCTTCTCATTCACTTCAACTTCCACAGTGGCATCTATCTTGGTAGGGATCTCTTCAACAACCTCTTCGACTTGAAGCTGTCCGTGAGCACCCTCCTCCACAACGACATCTTTTTCCTTATTCTCTTCTGCCTCTCGCTGCTTCCTTCTCTCCCTGCGAGCCAGCAGCACTGCCTGCTTCATGGGAGTCAACCGCTTCTTCTTGGGCCGTTCCCGCTCCTTGCCCCTCCGCTGAGTGGGCGCGGTCTTGTCCAGCTTATTAGGCGCCACTTTGCTGCCCAGCACCTTCTTGGGCCGTTTTTCTGCCAACGATGCCATCTTTGTCTTTACTTGCAAAGCGGAGAACAAGTCAAACGTGATTGGGTCCTTCTTTTTAACCTTCTTGGTGGGGACCGCAGCATCCTGAGCAATAGTAGCAGTGGTTGCTAGCAAGGAGGTCTTTTTCAGCTCCTTCTTAACCGCGGCCTTCGGTGCATTATTGCTTTTGACACTCTTTAGGATGGATGAGTAGGATAGTGGCTGATTGGGGCTGTTTTCAATCACTACAATCTCTGGATGCTCTCCATCTGCATCCTCATGCTCTTCCTCATGCTGATCTTCAGCCTCGGTCTCCCAGTCAGAGCCACTCTCAGCGTCGGAGACAACCTCGCCAGAAAGCCATGCCACAGTCCTGGATAAGACCTTCTCTGGCTTCTTGGCTGCCTGCACAGTGGCCACGCCCAGATCAGGGTACTCCTCGTCATGGAAGCGGATCTTCTCCCTGGCCACAGTTGTTACTTGACCCTCAGCAACTCTCTTCACTCTCTTGTCCTCTCTGCCGACCCTGCTTAGCACGTCAGCGCTGATGAAGTTGATCTTGGACGTCTTTGGCGCAATGATTTCCTTCCTCATCTTGTCCTCTCTCTCCTTGCGCTTCTTCTCCTTTTCACGACGGCGCTTCTCACGCCTGCGGGCGCGCATAACTTCCAGCTCCTCCTCGGTCATCTCGTCGCGGGTCTTGTGGGAACGAGTGGCATATGATTCGGGTTCTTTCCCCTCATCGTTTAAGTTGTCAGCTTGTTCCTTGGTCCTCTCCAGCTTGTCCCTCTCAATGACGTCTCCCGCCTTGAGCCGCACCCGCCACAGCTGATCCTGCCGCGCCCAAGCGTTCACTGTCGGCGGCGGCGCTGGACACATGACTGGCAGCGCGGCTGGTCTCATTCCGCTCACCCGGCTGCTGCCGCTGCTGGTCTTGACCTTGCTGAACGAGAGCCGCTTTGCCTTGAGGCTCTTGGAGTGTGTAACGGAGGCCAGGGAAGGGAAGGATTCCTCTGTGGACGAGGACTGGGAAGGCTGCATGGCGATGCTATGGATGAATGGTGAGTAAGAACCTTCAAAGGCCAGTCTATGGTATCATTATTGTCCAAAAAGCCAAATCGTAGGTTTGTTTTGATTCCTTTTTATTTGTACTGAGGTGCCTCAGTCTTCCCATATCAGTCAGTGCAGTGGCGGAATACGACTCGAGAACGGGAAGAAACCTTCGTGAGTCACAAAATATTCGGACGTCAGTGGCGCGTTATACTAAAGTTAGTTATTATAACTTGATTACTTTTAGAAAACTGGTTAGTGGACATATTTTAGTGGTTAAGGATATTCAATGTCTCAATATAACACTTAAACAGTAATCATTCAAATAATGGTAATATCAATATTTTTTGCAACAATATACTGGGACTCTTTAGCCGAATCTATATTTTAATTATATAATTATGTATCGTCCTGGATATCGGATCCAAAAATAATGCTGATCTGGTGTGTTTCTTGTAATTAAGTCAAGAAAATGAGATCAGGTTGAAGCCATTTTTCTCTTTTTGATGCTCCTGTATTAGACGATGAAGTTGAACGTGTTGAAGGAACCTTAAGATCTGCATTCAGAACCTACACAGCAGAGAAATTCACTGTACACATAGTTGCATGTATATTTTTTTTTAACCATTTCACGTTGCCCGGGTTTTCTACGTGCCTGACCATCGACCATCCCTCTCTGACACATGCACTTTCTAACCCCCGGCCTTCCTCCTCCTTCCCCCATTTAAACATTTCGCACTCTTTTTACTGCCGTTTCTCCTCGGTTGCCACTTCCTAGCCCTGCTACCAAAGAGAAACACGAGAAGGAGAAGGACCGGCGGCGGCTGCGGCTCCACCTTCAAAGACGACTTTAACCACTAGTTCGCTGCACCAAGCGGTGCATGCACATGCATACAGAGGGGACGGAATTCGGGGAAAAGTAGAAGTAGTAAGTAGCCGGGCCCGTCGCGGCCGTGTTCATATATGTGTGGTGTTGCTGCTGAGCTAGCGGGCATTGCCATAGCATTGCCATCATCGGGCTCAGCTGCTGCTACTGCGAAAACTGCCGATTCCTCCTTTTTCCATTGTGGCCGTCAGCAGGGCTCAGCACCAGTCAGCACTCAGCACACCCATCCCAACGGAGAAAGAGAGAGAGAGAGATGCTGAGCTACCTCCACTCGCTCACCCCGTCAACAGGAGAGAAGAAGAAAGAAGAAAGAAGAAGAAGAAAAGAGAAAAGAGAAGAAAGGCAGAAAAAGAGAAGAATCAAAAGATTGAGGAGAGGGGACGACGATTAATGCATGATTGATAGAGATATATTCTGCTGGACTATTTCTCTTTTTATATATGGTAATTTAATGCTACACGAATAGGTAACTTCCGTACTATTTTAAAAAACTATGGTTAAGATAACTCATCTATCAAATTGTGGCTTGAAGTTGGTCTTCCTTCTATTGGGCGATTGTTCGTTTTTGGTCTCGCTGTCCGCCCTCCACTTTTTTTTCCACCTCCCCTCCGTCCAGGCAGCACACACACACGCACTCACACACACTCGAACTCGCCCCATGCAGTAGAACTGAGTCCAGTCCTGCAGCAGCGGCAGCAGCAGCAGTGTTCTCAGCCGCTGCAGTTCGTGCGTGCGTGCGTGCAGCAGCAGCAGCAGCAGCGGCAGTCCAAGTTTTTCTTCCCAGTTCACAGCCAAGACTCAACTTTTTCTCGCCATCCTCATCGGGGCTCCACCGAAAATTTGCAAATCGGACCCAGTGCCCGAACCCAGTGTGTGAACCTACAGCAGTGCTCGAGTGATCCCTTCCCCGGCGGTTTGGGCCCTTCCCCATCGTGTTCCGGGCCACGCCCACCGCCCCACACCAGGTAGAGCGGCGATTCCCTCCGCCACGCCCTCTCTCGCTCTCTCTCTCTCTCTGCCCAACCCTTTGTGGCAACAGCATAAAAGTGACAAAGGCCATTCTTGTTCTTCTTCCAAGGTCGTTGTTGCCCTTATTTGCCCCAAAGGGTTGTTGGCCCTGCTTTTGATGCCTTGTGCACCTCAAATCTCTTGTTGGCCCTTTTTGTGCCTTCTCTCATTTTTTGCCTCAATCCGTTGTCATTTTTTTGCTCGTTCACGCACACACGGGTGGCAAACAAAGCCTGGAATTCATTCCAAGTCTGCTCAATCCCACGTTCAAGCTGCTGATTAGCATCCTCCTTGATCCTCATTGTTCTGCATGCAGAGTTGATGTTGCCCCCGTTTGGCATATTTGCACAAGGCCTTGACTCGCATCTGCGCTCACCCAGAAAGCCTTTGATTCATAACAACGAGATTGAAGACGAAGAAAGAAAGCAAACGAGCACTTTTTATCGCAATCATTGTGTTCACACTCTCGTCTCCTCTTCTAGTCAGTCGATCACGGATGCGCCTGAACTGACCCACACCCAGGATCGTCATGTCCTCGTCGGTGGTGCAAACGCCTGGGGGCGGCGCCGGAAGCTTGGACGACATCGACCTGGCCGCGCTCAAGGACCCCGCAGGCATATTCGACCTCATCGAGGTGGTCGGCAACGGCACGTACGGTCAGGTGTACAAGGGCAGACACACCAAGACGGGACAGCTGGCCGCCATCAAGGTGATGGACGTCACAGAGGACGAGGAAGAGGAGATCAAGCTCGAGATCAATGTGCTTAAGAAGTACTCGCATCACAGAAATATCGCCACCTACTACGGGGCATTCATCAAAAAGAGTCCGCCAGGAAAGGACGACCAGTTATGGCTCGTTATGGAGTACTGCGGTGCTGGCTCAGTCACCGATATCGTCAAGTTCACCAAGGGTCAATGTTTGAAGGAGGATTGGATTGCGTACATTTGCAGGTAGGTTCTTCAACATTGTCTAAGTATCATAATCTAATATTAATCTCCGTTTCAGAGAGGTGCTCCGCGGCCTCACTCACCTCCACGCGTGCAAAGTCATCCATCGTGACATCAAGGGCCAGAACGTCCTCCTCACGGACAACGCCGAGGTGAAGTTGGTCGATTTCGGCGTGAGCGCGCAACTCGACCGCACCATTGGCCGCAGAAACACGTTCATCGGAACGCCCTATTGGATGGCACCCGAGGTGAGTGAACGAATGAGTCATCGGGGGAAAGAAGAAAACTTTCTTTCCTCGTTACTGACCAAGGTCGTCGATGAGATCACCCCCATTTACGTCACTTTTCTTTCAGGTCATTGCCTGCGATGAGAACCCCGACGCCACGTACGACAACCGGTCTGACCTGTGGTCGCTGGGCATCACCGCTCTGGAGATGGCCGAGGCGCAGCCGCCTCTCTGCGATATGCACCCGATGCGGGCGCTCTTCCTTATCCCGAGGAACCCGCCGCCGAGGCTCAAGTCAAAGCGGAACTGGAGCTCCAAATTCAAGAACTTTATCGAGACGGTGCTCGTTAAAGATTACCACCAGAGGCCGTACACAGACCAGCTCCTTGGTCACCCGTTCGTGCGCGACCAGCCTAACGAGCGTCAGACTAGAATCGGAATCAAGGATCTGATCGACCGCATGAAGAAGCACAAGGCGCAGAAGGAGCGCGAGGAGATGCAGTATCCCTACTCGGGGTCAGACGACGAGACTACTGAGCAGAACCAGGGCGGACAGCCGTCTTCCATCCTGCACGCGCCGGGAGAGAACACACTCAGAAAAAACTTCCAGGCCATTCAGGAGCACAACAAGGCTGTGGCAGCCAGGGAACAGGCTGCCGCCGCCGCTGCCAATGGAGCCCGTGGGGCACAGCAACAGAAAGATCGCAGACAGAGCAGAAAAGAGGACGTTCCTCCAGAGCCTGGACCGCCTTCAAGACCACCACTTCCCTCTCGATTGAGCACAGAGGGCTCCTCCGTTCTTGGTTCTTCCATCCCACCGGGCCCACCGCCACAACGGCCACTGCCGCCGCCTCCTGGGCAGGCCGAACCCCTGCGCAGAGAGGATGGCAGGAAGCCATCAACGCCACCTTCCAGGGACCAACAGCAGCGAAACTCTCGCATTCTCTCACAGCAACAACAGCAGCAGCGTAAGCCCGAAGATCTGGATGTGCTCGCAGCCCAGCTGAATGAGTTGGCATCCAGCCCGCGCAGTAGCAGACAGCAGCGGTCTGGCGGGCCACCTCAGCCCGCCCGTCAACTCAGTGCCAATGGCAAGCTGGGCCAGCAGCAGAACGCTCCTCTCGTCGAGGATGACAGCTCCGACGACGATGAGGACGAGGGCGAGGTCAATCCTCGAGATGGAACCCTACAAGTCAACGACCCGGTGCCCAAACCCCTACGCGACCTGCAGCGAAAGGGTCCCGGTCGGCCACTACCGCCCACTCCGGATGACGACAGTGACACCATGCGACGTGCCGCGGGCATGCAGCGCATCGAGTCCTCGCCAGGGATGCAACACGGTGGCCGTGTCATGCCGGACCTGCTGCCGCAGCAGAACACCTCCGGACCCAACACTCCCGTGTCCAGGATGAGTGCTGGCGGCCCGGTTGAAGACCACAGAGCCTCTCCCCACTCCGGCATGAACGAGAAGCAGAAGTCGTTCCTGTCGTTCGGTTTCAGTGCAGAGGCGAACCCAGGGGCCATGCCCGGGGGTGCTTCGGCTGGCAGCAACTCTCCTGGAGCCGCTGCTCGCCGGGAGTCCTCCCACATCCCATCTGTCAACGTCACTCCCACCGCCGGTCATGAAATGGCGCAAGACACGCCCGAAATCCGCAAGTACAAGAAGCGTTTCAACTCGGAGATCTTGTGCGCGGCACTCTGGGGCGTGAACTTGCTCATCGGCACAGAAAACGGACTGATGCTACTAGACCGTAGCGGGCAGGGCAAGGTTTACCAGCTGATTTCGCGCCGGCGTTTCCAGCAAATGGAGGTCCTTGAAGGCCAGAACATCCTGGTGACCATCTCCGGCAAGAAGAACCGCGTCCGCGTCTACTACCTCTCGTGGCTCAAGTCCAAGATCCTCCGGACCGACAACGCGATCGAGCGTCGCGCCGGCTGGATCAACGTGGGCGACCTCCAAGGCGCCGTGCACTTCAAGATCGTCAAGTACGAGCGGATCAAGTTCTTGGTGATTGCCCTGCGCGACTCGATCGAGATCTACGCGTGGGCGCCCAAGCCTTACCACAAGTTCATGGCGTTCAAGAGCTTCAGTGAGCTGCAGCACCGGCCGATGCTCGTTGACCTCACGGTGGAGGAGGGGACGAGGCTCAAGGTCATCTACGGGAGCGTGGGCGGCTTCCATGCCGTTGATTTGGACTCGGCGTCAGTCTATGACATCTATCTGCCGAAGCATGCACAGGTAAATATGCATTTTTTGTCTTTATATCCCAATGCTAATCCCGTTTTATTGCCCTCGTTTCCCTCGAAAGGAATTAAAAAGATCTTTGTTATTTTTCTCTTTTCTTTTGTGCTAGTCCGCGATGATTGCTTAATGTTTGCGGTCGTTTCGAATATTTGTGGCCTTGTTTAAGTCAAGCATGTAATCTTTGCACTCACGAATGCACTTTTTAATACGCCTAAATGTATTTTTTCCAGGGCGCCATCACCCCACACACCATCGTGACCCTGCCCAACTCTAACGGCATGCAGCTGCTGCTCTGCTACGACAACGAGGGCGTGTACGTCAACACCTACGGGAAGGTGTCGAAGAACATCGTGCTGCAGTGGGGCGAGCTGCCCACGTCCGTAGCCTACATAGGGACGGGACAGATCATGGGATGGGGAAACAAGGCCATTGAAATTAGGTAAGAAGAGCTATAAACGATTCTCAATATGTGTGATTAGCACTATTATCTGGTTTTCTAGGTCTGTTGAAACTGGCCATCTTGACGGCGTGTTCATGCACAAGAAAGCGCAGAAGCTCAAGTTCCTGTGCGAGCGCAACGACAAGGTCTTCTTCAGCTCGGCCAAGGGCGGCTCCTCGTGCCAGATCTACTTCATGACGCTGAACAAGCCAGGACTGGCAAATTGGTGAAAACATAACTGACAAAAGTTTACACGCTGAAGAAATGTGGGGAATGGGAGACTAAGAAATATAGTCCTAAATAGGTGAACGGGGCCTGAAAACTCAGTTTTATAGAGTGAAAAATATTGAAGAAGCCTATACTCAAAGAACCTTACAACAAAGCTCTTCCTTTTTTAAGGCCTGTAATCGCTATAAATTGTTTTTATATATATCATTATTTTATCTAATTAATTTTCATTTCTGTCGATGTAAGTGCAATACTTTATAAGAACGTTATTTTTGGCATGAGTGATCTCCCCATTTTCGAAGAGAGGAAATCTTGATTCTAGCTTCTTTTTCCCCCTACTTACCATAAAATAATTCTGACCCTTTTTTACGAGAAAATTGTGAGATATAATACATATATTAATACTATTAATTGTCGCGACCTAAATGAAGAAAGAAAAAGACTAGGAACATGCCACTATGATCAACCCAAGAATATGCTATAAAAGACTACCAACATCTAGAGAAATAATGGCGGTGAAGAATATTCAGTATTTCTAAATTGCCCCAAAACGATTCATTTGTAGCTCTTGAATTGTAAACCAACCTTTTCTACTGTCGTAGTTGCCAAGAAGGAATAATTATTAATAACTGAAGATCCGTCGTCGATTGCTTGCTGTATTCACAAAGTCAAATACATTTGAACTATTAACAAACCAAAACAATGGCTTTATTGCGACTGCTCCTTTTCTTGAGTGGGATCCTGCTGCTGCTGCCTGTCCTGAATCATCATGAGGTGCTGCTCCAGCTGGTTGAGGTGGAATGCGGCCGCCTGAGGGTTGGCAGCAGTGGCCATGCTGGGAAAGTGGGGAAGGTTCCCCGCACCAGACGGGGACAGAAGTGGGGGTGGGAACAAGCCTGTAACATACATCATGCATTATGACAATACCAAAAGCATGGTGTGATGGTGCTCATTCTACCTGCAGCTGCTGCCGCCGCCGCGTAGTAGTGCGCATTCACCGCTGGCGGTAACAATCCCTGCCTCTGAGCCAACTTGAGCCTTGCCGCCATCTGTTTCTTCCACTTTGTCCGCCGGTTCTGGAACCAGGTCTTGATCTGGACCTCGGTCAGGTTAAGGATGTTGGATAGCTCCAGGCGCTTGGACACGGACAGGTACTTGTCCGCCTTGAACTCGTTCTCCAGCTGCTCGAGCTGCTTGGCGCTGTATGCCTGGCGGGGCTTGCGGTCAATGCCGGGTTTTCGTGCGCGCCGACCGGAGGGTTTGGGAGCTGGAAGAACATGCTCAGATTTTTAAGACCATGTTTTATGC
The DNA here is from genome assembly GCA_900659605.1 of Tisbe holothuriae. NCBI lineage: Eukaryota > Metazoa > Arthropoda > Copepoda > Harpacticoida > Tisbidae > Tisbe > Tisbe holothuriae. Next base: position 13,828 of record LR139775.1, on the reverse strand, counting down.
ATATATTCACATTTTGTCTCTCTTCTGCAATGGTCAATTATCACCCCGGCCATAAAAGCTGTGAGTGGTGATTTCCGTCGAGGGCAATTATTTGCCTTTCTCAGACCCAGGAATTGCACTTTATCCCTTTTTTGCTCCCATGTTGAATGGTTTGTCAAATCATTGATTAGCACCTCGGTGTCGGTTTATGCTCAGCGCCCGATCTGTTCGAGCAATAAAGAGGTGTCAATGAGCGAATGAAGAAATTATAAGAATCTCGGGTGACAAAATGATGCCTTTATATTTTCAGGCCTGGATTTTGAGGGTAAACATTCATGACTGAAAAGATAAAGAACTGAATGAATCTTGTGACTTCTGTTAAAACTTACAAATAATAGCGGTGTACACAGGGCTAATCTATCAATGCTATCGGCAATGTCTAAATAAGATTGTCCCACTCGAAATATTATATTTTCATATTGGGCGTTTGTTTTACGCGGCGTAAGGTTTACGCTTAATCGTACATGTACACACATTGAGTTTAATGTACATTCTTGTAGGCCTATAATTAAGCGGAAATATTGTTAATGTGGCTCAAGCCTTTAAAGCAAACAAGGCCTTTTTTAAATACTTATCAATTAGTACATTACCATGGACTTGAATGAAGAAAGTCTCAATATGAGATTAGTTTTATAGGAAATATAAAAGGGGTGCGTTGCTTTATTTGAAACGACTTGAATAAGTACGTCTGAGGAACCATTATTGCATGCACACTCCTACTACATAAGGACGCAATGAAAGTAATATATTCTTCATTCTTTATTAGCAGGACCATTTGGCAGAAGAAGAAAGTAACTTATTCGGGCCAACAACGTATTTTGAACCTCTGATCCAAGTTCCATACAAACCCTTGCTTAGCCAATGGAATTCTTACCTTGCAATCCAAATAGCGCATTTGTATTCCTCGTCGCCAGCCATTGAGAATACAGGATATGATTTGGGGACAATGGAGGCGGCGGCGGTGGCTGCTGAGTAGAGGAAGGCCCTGGTAGCTCACTCGGAGACAGCCTCTTGCTCAGCCCCTCAGAGGCCGGGTTGCCATCAGAGGGCGTGGTTGCTGTTGACATGGGTAGTGGGGTGGGTCTGACAATGAGGGGAGGTGGGCGGGGCAGACACTGGCTGCCCATGGAGAAGGAAAGGGCTCCATTGAAAGATAGACTGCCGGGGAAGGCACCTAAGGCTGGTGGTTCATCGTCGCCAGAATCACTATAAAATCGACACATAGGATATTGTGCATCAATATCTGAACATTTGACTTACCCCACATCAATTTCCTCGTCTTCGTCATATTCTAATGTATCCTCATTTTCACCCACATCCACTTCTGTATCAGGCTTTTCTTCTTTTAACCCCTCATTATTGTTACTAGATTCCTTTTCAACTCCACTCTTAAGCCCGTCGTTCATGACTGACTCCTCTTTGATGTTGCTGCCCCTCTGGGCCGCCTTGGCACCGAGCAGGTGGTCAATGGAGAACATGGACCTGCCCGTCGTCGACGACGTCTCAGCCACTGTCGTCATCATCATGGACATGAGCTCAGCAGGCGGTGGAGGCGACTTCGTACCATTCATGTTTGAGAAATGACCAATCAGACAGAACAATATGCTCAGCTTGTTCACACCTTGTTCTGGAATCCAGAAGCAGACAGAGACGACTAAACGCCTTCAAACAGACGAATAATATGCGATATGGGCAAAGAAAGGTTTGGGAGACCGAGAATACATATATGACCCGAGCTGGTGGCTGAGAGCGAGTATTTGCTTTTGAATCTCATGGCGTTGGTGGTATAACCCCGACATACTTTCCCATCTCATGAAGCTGTGCAGTGGGGAGGGAGGGAAAGAAGAATGAAAAAGGTTGTTCATGTCTTCGGGGAAGATTTTCTCGCGCGCTTTTGCGCATCATCGGCGTTATAATACAGTTCACACCTTTCTCCTGCACTCGGTTTATGACGGCTACCCGTGTTCGGCGCTTTATCAATGAATGGTTCTTATCTTATTTATCTTGTGATGGAACATTATATTTTCCCCTTAAGCTTAACTAATGGATCTATTTCAGATATATGACTATGATTGGTCGATTGTAGAAATATTTTTATATCAAGTACTTTTAATTTGCTTGCATAATACATGTGCATATCGAGAGATATCGTTTCCTTAAATTACAACACGCCAGAATCGAGTTTATAAACCTTCTGCAATCATGTTTATGCTCATGTTAATGTGCCCACTTCCAAAATAGTCTCTAAAACTTCATTATTGTTAGCCTTAATAAACATCTCTTTAGCACAAAGCCCTGTATAGTATTTTGTGCTCTAAAGAAGGTAACTCCCCCATTTTGCGCCAACACCTCATTTCCCAGATTTATGAGCTTCATCTCCACTCTCAGCCGGAGAAAGAGAAGAAGAATCCCAGGTGTGGAAGACAAGGAAAATTCTCACTCTACTCATCGCTGGCTGGGGGCGATCACTCAAACACTATCATATCAGGAGAGCTTTCAAGCCACCTTTTGCATCCGTTGAGGTGATTTCGCAACCATCCTCAGACTATTTTTACCTCCTAGAAAGCTCCATTAGCCCTTAAATCTATGAAAGAGGCGTATTTGAGTAGTAGGAAGGATGCTGCTGCTGCTGTCCTATCTCGTTCCTCTTCCTCTCCTTAACAGCGCTCCTGCTCTGATTGGCCCATTTGTAATGGTGCGCCCAACGTTCATTGGGCGAAAGCAGCAGCATCTAACCCCGGCTGAGCAGGCAATTTGCTTTTTGCACACCCACCCATAGGAGGCATGGCAGAGTAAGCAAGGGCTTGAAGGGGGACGAAATGCTTTTACCATTATGGGTCCCATTTGAAAGCACCTGTCAGATTTCTCTCCGCCTGTCGACGGGCGGTCTGTCTCCTCCTTAGATTCACGGATGGTGTTCTACAAGATAAAGTATTAAATCGCACATGAATATTCTAAAAGCGTTTCTTGTCTCTCTCCTTCCATCCCTCCATTGTGGCATGATTGATGCGCCAGCATTTCCATCAGGTAGTTTTTAAAAGCAAGGAGAATTGATGATGCTTTTTTCAAGCGACCATAAAAGTTTCCACCGACCACAAGGAAATCTGACAAAATTCTATGTGCACCGTTTTCCTTTGTGAGATAAAATGTCATTCTGCTACTTTTTTATATTACAATGTAATGCAACCTCTAAACGAGATTATTAATATGCTGTAAACAAAAGTTACATTTTAATGGGAATATGGATAGGAAACATTTATATTATATGTTTAATTGTACTTCATCTGCATCTAGAAAGCAAGCAGGGACATTTTTATAGGATAAACGATTCTTTCCTATGTCGAGAACACACACCCAATATAAACGTTATTGGAAATATATAATGACATGTAGAGGACAACTATTTGGAAAAAAGGCCAACATACACTGTCTTGATATCTTGTGAGTATATCCGATCCTGCATAACATATCCCTCCTCTGAATCAAAGCATATATAAGTGTATCATTCAAACTTTCAACTGAATTTTATGAAGTCATACCATAATTAATCATTAATACTTCTTCCGCGAATGCATGGAGGAGACGCACGTAAACATATCCTTCAGTGTTGACGCTTTGGCGCGCAAATGGAGAGGCAAATATTTGTCTTTCACTTTTCAATAGCTATTCAAACTCCCTAGAGAGCAGGAGGAGGAGTGTCGCGTCAATATGCTAGGCCTCCTGCTAATGACCACCTTTACTGCTGAGGCGGTGCGCGGCGAACGGGACTTCCGGTGCCGCGAGGACTCTGCCATGACGGACCCCGTCTGCTTCCCCACCGACTACTCCAAGATGCACATCCCGCCCGACGTGAACCCGCTCGAGGTGGAGATGGACTTCACCGTGCAGGACATCTCAGAGGTGGATGACTTCAAGAGGACCATGACCATTCAACTGTACTTTACGTTCAGCTGGCCGGATCCGAGGTAACTATTTAAAATGCCTATTTTAATATGTAAATGTTGATTGTGGGACATTTCTGAGAATACATTCAAAATTAGATATAAAGTGCTTGAGTGCTCTGTTTTAATTAAAGCTAAACCTTTCAATGATACTTTCTCCTCTAGCTCTCATCAAATTTATTAACCCTTCTACTAATGACGTCATAAAATCCATTACCTTCCAATATACAGAGTTCACCTAACGACCAATACGTCCATCTGGGATCCCTCCCTGGACGACGAGTACGAGCTTGACCTCGAGTACGTTCCTTTCTTCTGGAAGCCCGACCTGGAGATCTACCAGCTGAAGGAGTTCTTCCGGCCTTCCGCCGTGCGCGACATTGGCGGGCTCAGTATCGACTCGGCCAAGGTGATCACGTACACGCTCTCGGTCTACATCACGGTCGAGTGTCCGTTCAACTTTGATGACTTTCCTATGGATAAACAGGTAAAAATAGACGGCTTAAATATATCTATGAAAAAAGCACATCATCGTTAGTTTAAAAAATGAATTGTCTACAATGTATTGTCTAAAAACTCTCAAGTTTTCCAGCCCTTTTTTCTCTAAGAGAAGCAGATATTGTGGGGTCAATTTTGATAGTTGCAATGTGGACTCCTTGCCAGTTGTTGGTCATAAATCTTTAGCGTAATGAAACTTTCTTATTGGATATTGTTTTGCGTATACGCACTAAGCAAATATGTCTGGAAAGTATTGCACATACAATAATATTTAAAATGCTAAATCCAAGTATCCAACTCTCCACTTTCAGATTTGTCCTTTGACTCTGGGCAGCTTTTACCATGAGAGTGACGAGATGCACTTCAGCGGATCGGTCCATTATAACGCTTCGAAGCAGCGCTTCCTTCAGTATGAGTTTGAGGTGACTGGGCTGCCAGAGGACGAACGGCTCATGTACTACCATCAGGGATTAGATGACGAGGAGATCTACTCAGTATTTGGAGTCAAGGTAGAGTCTGAAACTATTGATAAAAAGTATTTGCAATCTACATTTATAATTTAATTTTGTGCTCGAAGTTGATAATGATGCAAAAGATATAGAGTCTGCAAAAATGCCATACATATTTAAGCCTTAACATTCCTGAGAAGCAATGAATAATGCGAATATATTTCCCCAGGTGTTTATGCATCGCATCTTCCAACCCTTCTTCCTCCGTTCGTATCTCCCCAGCGCCATCTTTGTCGCCGTGTCCTGGGTGAGCTTCACCATCAACCCGCTGGTGGTGCCCGGTCGCATGGCGCTGCTCGTCACCATCCTTCTCATGCTCATCAACATTAGCAACACGGTGTCGCAGTCCACGCCAATGGCAAAGAAGCTGACAGCCATAGAGGTACGTACTTAGAAAAAAACATGAAAAATAATCCACTAATTTCAATGTTTTAGACATGGATCTTCTCCTGCATTGGCTTCGTGTTCCTGACTCTGGTCGAGTACGCCTTCATCCTGCTGCATGTCCGCTCACACGAGCAGTACTCTGCCAACGGGAGCAGGGCCATGACCAGTGGAATGGAGTCGTCCGGCTGGGGGATTGATGAAGAGAAGAGCAAGTGGACGGATAACAGAGCAGATCGGTACAATGGGGTGGTCACTAGACAAGCTAAGAGGAGCATAAAGACGGCACCTGCGTCAGAGGCCCAGCCGCAGACTTCGAGGACGTCCGTTAGGGGGCGTGATAACAGCGCTTGCTTTGTCCGCTTCTCTTACAGACAGGTGGACGCGATTGCTCTCGTTATATTCCCCCTGTCATTTACTATTTTCAACTTTGTCTACTGGTCCCTGTATTTCTAACGATATGCAATAACACGCACTTGAAATGTCAATATCTGAAGCATAACGACGGCCATTTACAATACAAATAAAGTGGGAGATATGAGTAGGAAAATGTAAGCTGTCAGTGAGAGTACTACTCTCATATTTGTTTGCCTTTGTTGTTGTTCGTGTTCCTGTCCAGCTTTTGCAAATTGCCCTATCTATCCTATTTCCTATTACTTGTGGGATTCTGCACCATTTTCCTTCTTCTTCCAACTGTCTGTCCGACTGTCTGCTGTCATGCCAAAGAGCAATCAGAGTTAAGAGCTTTCTTTCTCCACCACACTCATACACACTCCTTAGATAGAGGTGCGAAAAGTGCTTTTGGTGGGGCCATAACAAGTTAGATGAGAAATGCTTCCAATGGTTAAACGCTCCATCTCCTAAATGGAAAAGGGGAGCAGATCAGACAGATGCTTTCTCTGTCATTGCATTAAGTTTTAACAAACTTTCTTCTTATGAAAGTGGAGCACCATATTTTGCTCTCTCTCTCCTAGATTCCTGTCCGATCGTGAATCGCACCATCATCATCGTAGTAAACGGTTTGTGATTCGTGGGAACGGCGTCAGATGCTGCCGATGCTACCTTTTCCCCGTGGAAGGTGATAATGAAAGATGAGAAGAAAGCCCATTAACGATAAACCGATGCACGGGGGAATATAAAAAGGTGGAAATATGCGTCATGTTTAGACATAAACGGGGGAAAATCGATCATAAAGCTCGTCGCGTCTTGATCTGTTTTGCTATTTTAAAGCATTGTCAGCACTTTTATCAAGAGCACATATTGAGTTAGCACCAAATTTCTTGGAATCACGGTCTCCGTTTACATGTATATGGAGCTCAGCGCCTGGCATTGCCTGTAATGAGACACTTTTGCATTTTGCGCAAAGTTCGAAGATCTCATTCCCGAAGATTTCTCATATTAGACGTATAGACGTTCTCTTGTAAGTCATGTTCACTGACCACCTGGCGTGCTCCAAATGTAAGGGCATCAAGCGCTTCGCCCACTACTACGTGACCAAGAATGACGGCAACGTCTGTCAGCTCTGCATCCTCATGGGCCAAGCAGATCGTACAGAAGCCATTCGTAATGTGGCGGTAGAGCGCATTATCGCCACGGACGCTCGCCTGGTGCTACCGTGCAGGAACGAGCCAGCCGGGTGCGCCTTCAAGGCCAGGCTTTCTAAGCGAGATCGCCATGAGGAGCACTGCCCTTACAGACAGGTGCAATGTCATCGCTGCGGACGGGAGGTACAGAGCAACCGCCTGGAACACCACTGCAACACGCGGCACGTCTACTGCATGTATGAGGCTGAGTGCGGCTTCGATGGTACGGCGGAGGCCACCAGGCGGCATGAGAACGAAACATGCCCAGAAGTGCCTGTCCAGTGCCCGGAGGAGGGATGTGACGCTGACATGAAGCGCAAGGAGGTGTCGGCACACCTGGATGAGGTGCATCTTCAGTGCAAGTTCAGCGAACGCGGATGCGAGGAGAAAGGCCTGGCGGCTGAGATAGTCGATCACGAGCTGAACTGTCCGCACGAGGTGCTGCTGTGTCAGGTCGACGAGTGCGTCGTCAGAGTTAAGCGGATGGAGATGGCGGACCACGTCACGACGGCGCACATCCCATGCCCGGGAGCATTCTACAAATGCGACTTCAGGGGGAAGGAGACGGCGTTGATGATTCATCTCATGAAGTGCAGGAAGAGACCCGTGTTCTGCCCCGTCTGCAAGAAGAAGTGCAGCTTCGAGAGCGTTCAGCCGCACGTCGTTCTTAGGCATTGCCCTCCCAACTTCGACACTGCCAGGGTGGTATCCAGTATGCTTCCCATTCCAAAAGAGAACGCCTTCTTACATTACCCTGCGCTGTGTCGACTGAACCGCCTGTTGGAAGGCGGCCTCTGCAAGGTCATCGAGAGGGCCGGGTATTCGTTTCTTCTTCGGACCGTCCAAGGCCAGGATGATGACGTCATTTATCCCCAGGTGGTGATCATCGGACCCCCTGCTGATGCGAGGAAGTTTCATGCTTGGGTGTCTTTCGGAACGGCAAACTGCTTCCGGTGCAGTGTGGACATCAAGAGTATAGATGAGATCCAAGGAGATGAGGATGACGTCCTGGAAGACGCTTCTGATGACGAGGGTGCGGATAGTGGCGAGGAGGAGGAGGAGGGAGAAGAAGAAGACGACGAGCCAGTGGATGAAGAACAAGTCGGAGTGACGAAGCCTCAGCTGAGGAAGTTTCTAGAAGATGAGGATGGCAATGTTGTCGTGGCTTTTGCCATCTATCGATTCGAGTCCTCTCGTTCCGGAGAGCTGCAAGATCCACAGCGTGAAGAGAGTGTTCAAGCCAAAGATCTGGAAGCCTGTTTCAAGGCTGTTTTTATGGATGTCTGATGTTAGGGATAACTTCCTACGGCAATGAACATAATTAACTAAATTCAAAACCATAAACTAAATATTATATGTGACAATGTCGCAATAACGTTCCATCATTCTATCATGTAAATAGTAGGAGTTCAAATATATATGTATTTTTCACCACTTTGTGTTTTGAAACAAGTTTGAATTCTGTGTGATTTTATCGTATTGAATATTTCATTTCTTCTTTTCCGCATCACTCAAAAGATTTCTTACAAAATATATCGTATGCAGAGCTACATAGGTAGAAAACTAGAGACTTTCGTTTTGAAGGGGAAGAAAAAGAAGAAGGAGTAACAAACTTAGAATTGTCTTGGAATTCTTAGCGTTTAACAATATTAACAACTAAGTGGTTTTGGAAACAATATCTCTACGGTGGGCAAACTATATGAAGAATAGAAAAAGTGTTACAGGCATTTTGGCTCTTGGCTTGCTCATTATTGTTACGGTATTAATATTATTGGTACGAGCATTATCGTGTTTTGTCTTCTTGTCAGCTACTATACTCTCTATATATTAATATTAGTTTGGTTGATTGTTCTTTTCTAGCATTGACAACAGATCTTAGAACTGAACGAAGAGATCTCCTCCGCCTTCCTCCGCCTTGCTCTTGGCCGCCTCCTTCATCTCCTTCATCTTGCGCTTGCGCTCCTCCATCATCTTCTTCCGAGCCTCGTCGCGGGCCTTGGCGGCCTCGGAGGCGGCGGGAGACGCGGGAGTCTTCTTCTTGGCGGACCCGACGCTGCTCCGCTTCGGCTTGCCGCCCGCTGGAGTCGAGGACTTCTTGCTAGAGGGCGACGGTGTCGAGGCGATGGAAGAAATCGAGGAGCACGAGAGGTTCGCAAGGCTGGCGTTTGACTAGAAAGGTGAAATACCGGTTAAGAGGGTGCGTGATTAGAACTGTATAAAATTTCCGTACCTCTGGCTTCCAGTTATTCTTCTTGAGCTTGGAGAGGTCTTCAAAGAGGGCGTGTATGTGCTCGACCTGAATGTAGACCATGTCCCAGAAGCCGGCCAAGTCCTGTGATGTCGGCACGAACGGGTCTTGCTCCACGGTTAACGTCTGTAATGTGAAACGTGTTATAGCAACTCTCCCGTCAGTGAAACGCTAATATCCTTACTATGTTCTTATCGCAGAGTCCTCTGAATTGCGCCAGCTTCTGCGCCATGAGCAGCTTTGCCTTCCCGATGGCCGTGAAGACGGCTTCGCGCATCTCCTCGGAGAGCTCGTTTCCGGCGAGGTCCTCCTCAAAGTCGCAAATGGACTCTTCGAATTTGAAGATCTCGTTCTCCAACAACTGAAAAGAAAGAAAGTTTTTTTTAGAATTGCATAAGCATGGTTAAGTACATAGAAAATATTAAGGGAACCCCAAAATCCTTCTTTTTACTCTACAGTAGTCTTCTACATCCAAATTGGTGGTCAAGCGCATTCGCTATCTGATCAAACTGACGTCGCGTGCGTGATGAATGAAGTTATTTTTCCTCCAAATCTCAGCATTCCATACTTTTTATCTCTACCTTTAAAAGAACCAAAATGTGTGTTTGGCATACGTCGTAAAATCTGATATAGGGCTATTGAAACGTGAGGAGCAGAGATGGAAAAACAAATATAATGGAATATAACGGGGAAATGAGGGACTGAATGAGACAGTTTGTTTATTCATTGCGGTTTGTTTAAAACGGGATGCTTAAAAATGCACTTTTATTGAACCAGCAAGTTTCATACAGAACATTGAAAGTGTGCATATGTTCATGTTAATTAGCCACAAGAAGGTCATATGACACTTGTGCATTCAGGTACAATGACCGTATCATTGAAACGTCACGAAATTGTCATCCTAAAACGACCTCGAGTAGGAAAATTTGAGGAATGTGCGAATATATCGGTAAAATGCTTTTAACGAGGTCTGTTAACGAAGAAGGAAAGAATTCATTTTATATTTTCCCCGGACGAAGTCTGGTTTTTAAAGAGTCACGATTTTCACGATGCAAATTAAGCTACTGTGATTATCCGCAGTTTGAGACCAACTGGAAAATCTTGTAGCTAAAGTGAAAATGATGAATTAAGTGCTGACTTGTTTCCAGCTCTTTTATTCATATTTTATCGTTTTTCGTCTCCCTTGAAAGCCACCACCACCTTTTAAAATGAAACTTTTCTTTCCCTTCTGCCTACGCAAGAGAGCGAAATTTAGGCCATAAAATCTAGGAAAGAGTTGGAGAGGAGAGAGATTTCGCCCTTAATTGCGGATTCGTTCAACTGGGCGGGGCCCTTTCAGGCTTGAAATATGAGCGCAGAAAAGGAGGAACTTGGATAACATTCGGCCTCAACAAACAACTGTCACTCACCCTAATGAAATAGTGGCCGTCTTGCACCTCCTCCGCGGCGGGCGCGTTGGCAGTGCCGTTGGTAGGCGCGGCGACGCCACTTCTCTGAATCACAGCTGGTCTTTGTGCGCCGTTGGCTGAGCCGGACGACAGGTTGAGCTGGCTGCCTGACGCCGTCGACTCGTTGTCCTCCTCCATGATGGTGCAGAGCAGGGCGCGCTCGGGCCCGTAGTCAAAGTCAGCCTCGGGCTGGAGCACGGCCTCGCCGCTGACGTCCTCCTCGTCTTCGTCGTCCTCCTCCGGGTACTCCTCGATCACATCTTCCTCCTCTTCGAAGGCTGCTTGCTGCTCCTGAGCCTTTGAGAGTTCGTCACATGCACTGGCAAAGTCTTTCTCAACTGCAGGCTCCAGTTTCACTATTTCACTGCTCTTCTTCTCAGCCTGAGACACAAGTCCCGGGCTCGTCACTGTGTGCGGAGGTGGGGACAGTGGCTTGGCCGGGAGGGCTGGCTTTGACGGGGATCGGGGTGCCTTGGTGGGTGGGCTGCGAGCACCGGCGGCTGGGGAAAGTGCATCACCATTACTGCCATTGACCTTTGGCGGCGTGTCTGAGCCCGTTCTCTGAATGGGGATAACGCGCTCCTTGGGCGTAGGAGGCGTGTCCCTCTGAATCGGAATGGCTCTCTCTGCCGCCGATCTTTTCGGCGTCTCTCCATTTTCTGTCTGAATCGGGATGATCCTTCCGCCGCTGCCATTCTCCTTCTTGGGCGAGGGCGTGGTCTGGTCGTTGGGGATCTGGCAGCTGCTGCTCTTCAGCTGATCGCGGAACTCCGGTCGCAGCAGTCTGAACACGGCTGGAACCTTGAGAGGCTTGAAGTCGAGCGGACTGCTTCCACCGCTCCCGTTTAACGACTTGTCATTGGGAGAGTCTTTCTGTTTTGCAGTCCCTCCAAAACGCTTGGCAAAAAGGCCGCCGCCTGAGGTCCTCCTCTCCGGTGTGGTGCTGCCGCTACTGCTGTTCCCGTTGCTTTCACTTGGAGGGCTAGCACCGCGTACTACTGTCTGCGCGCTGTTGCCATACAGCCGTTCAATCTGCTTCTGTACAAGGTTCTTTCCTTGTCCGTTGTCCGAATCCGGTGATCGAGCGTCTCTGCTACAGAACTGAGTCACCGTTTCGACCGCCTCCTGCCCATTAGAGGACATCACGACCTTTCTTGTGTGCGTGGAGGAGGCGAAGTAGCCACGGTCGGTGCAGTCGTGGCCGTTGAGCGTCATATCGCGCATGTTCGCGTGCTGCTGCTGGTTGAGGACAAGGCTGACTGAGTCGAGCGTCTGAGGCTCGCAGCTCACGGGGATCTGAATATTAAATAAAGAATAAAGCGGATTAGAGGAATTGCATTACCAGAATTCAATTTGAATAAAATCCTCGGCTTACCTGTGTAGGGCTCGTCTTTCTTCCAGCCGGCGACGTGTACCGGTTGTAGTTTCCGTATCCGCTGACGGCACAGCTGAGTCCGACGTAGGACGGCTTCCTGCGTCTGCGGCCGTGTGCGTCGATGATATACTCCTCACCTTCGGAGTCTGAAGACCCGGGAGGGGGGACTCTCGGCTGAGGGGTGGTGGCGTTCGGAGGAGAGGGGGCTCCGAGGGAAGTCATTCGGGAGCCTGCAGTTGTGGCCAAGGCCTTGCGGTCAGTGCGGCAGCATCTGAAACAAGAGCATAGAGGGTGACATCAGTTGTTGTGTTGAGAGAGCCAAGAAGGAGAAAGCTTTTGTTTGAAGAGAGAGAAAGGAAGATTAGAGGCTGCAGAATCTCCGCTGGTCAAACAGAAGGAGGGTTAGGTAAAGAGAATACTAATGAGGAATAGAAACAAAGCGAGACAAGGTTGCAATTAGGGTATTAACAAGTTAGAAATAGTGAGAACAAGGTCTTCAATCATCATGTATTAGATGAGGTTAATTTTATGTACAGAGATGTCAGTGTTGAAAATTAGAGATCTGGTAGCATCTTTCTTTCGTCAGAAGACGACGACGTTTCAAATTACAAAGAACATCCGCCCAAAAAGTTCGATTATACGCAGCTGAGCGATGAAGACGCAGACGACGCCCACGGAGCCCACGCAGAAGCCAGAGACACGTGCAAACGGGACGGATGATAATAATAAGCGGGTAAATGCACCTGCAATATTGCGGTGATAACAATGGCAGGCCTCATCAAAGAGAGACGTCCGTAGGCGAGGAGAGCTAAATTTGGCAACGTGCAGAACGAGGTGTTCTTATTTTTTGCGGAAGGCGCACTCTTGCGAAACGGAGAAGCCGTTTTTGCAACAGTTTTGACTCGGCAAAGTCTTCTCCTCAAACTAAAGTCGTTAAACAAGTCAGAGGAAAAGGTATTGTTGTAATATTGCACCAGTTTTAAAAGCTCAACATTTGGTCTCTCTCTCCGGAAGTGTCGCATTAATCGAAGCAACGACCGGAACAGACGACATTGCCGTCTGAAAAAGGGTGGTCTGGTGATACAAATATATGGACCCCACATTAGGGGAAACTAACCCTTTTGCGCACGCAACTACGAGATGGACACATCAGATAAACTTTTAATAACCAAATAGGGTCCAAAAAGGGGAACATTGGCATTAGGGAGAAAGGGTCCTCCGCCTGGTGGTGGCTGCCAAATTGATTTTCCATTATTCTACGAGGACAAGCTTGTTAACTTTTGTTATTGGCGAGGATGAAAGAAAAAAGTTATAATGAGCTTGCAGACATGAACATGAATGCCTTTTCTCTCTCTCAATCCTCTTCTTATCAATTACAGGGGCCACCACAAGAGGAAAGAAGATTAAAACTTGCGGCCGTGATCCCGGAGCCTAATCAACGTTTACAACTCCTCTGCTATTCAATCCTTCTTTTGGCAAAACGGATTTTGCAATCAGTCTCTCTCTCTTTAAAACTCAGTTTATGACTCATTTGCACTGGCTTACCTAGCAAACCCTTGTCAATTCGTACTATAATGTCAAACGCTTTAGATCTTAAACACTTTCTCGATTTCACCAATCTTTTGTCACTCTTGAGAGAGATCTGAATCACATTCACCGCCCAGAGGCAACTGCATATGAAAGGAATTATTATTTTACCACCACCACCGTCTACTACTACCACTAATACACCCAGCAGGCTGGTTCGGCGTGTACGTAGACCAGTTTCCTCCGACCAGGAAGGAAGAACTGGAAGCAATCATA
>LR139774.1:0-24634 GCA_900659605.1 Tisbe holothuriae | reverse complement strand
ATGCAGGAGAAGATTGAGCCGGGCGCCGCAATCAGGCAGAGGCAGTTCAGGGAGAAGTTCCCTGACGACATACTCACTGACAGTCTCGCCGGGCAGCTGTGGTTCGGGGCTGAGTGCCTGGCAGCAGGGTCGAGTATCATGAACAAAGAGCGAGAGTCTGACGCCATGCGACCGTTGGCCAAGGCCGTGGTCAAGAGCCTGGACAAGGTCCGGGCCCTGCTCCGGGAGCAATGCCTATCCCCGCAGCATGAGTACAGCGAGAAGATCCGGGAGAATCTCAAGATCTTTGATCGGCTGTTTGCCGAGTTTGAGTTTGCCTATGTGCAGTGTATGGTGCATGTAAAGTCGGAGAAGGAGTACATGTTGCATCAGGTGAGAATTATGCATTAACATGTCAAGGTGAAGATAATTAAGAACACTTGATCTAGTTATTTTTTGTAAGTAGAGCAAGGGGGAGGATTATATACAAAATATTATACTTATTTGCACGGTCAGTTCTTGCAACGAGTTTATAAGATGTCTAATTATCCTGTACATTTATTTCAGGATTTGATCGTCCTGTTCTCCGAGACCCTCCAACGCGCCCTCCGTAACGAGATGGTCAACCAGGACTCGGTCGACTTCTTCGAGCCGTCCCTCATGTTCGCCATCCCCCGCCTGGCCATCGTCAACGGCCTGCTCATCAGCCCCACCGGGCCGCTCAACGTGGACAGGAGCAGCTCGGACTTCCCAGACCTCTTTCTGCCCTTCAAGAATCTTCTCAAGAAGATTCGAGAGCTGCTGCTTACACTGGCAGCGCATGAGGTGCTCGTACTGGAGATGTTGCTGTGTCAAGCTGAGGAGCCCGCAAATATCACCGTCAAGCTGAAGGAGGTCGAGCGCATGCTGGAGACGAGAGCAAAGAGCGCTGAGGGGCAGGAGCAGGCGGAGCGGCTGTCGGAAAAGCTCACCAACAGTCTTGCCATATGTGATACGGGTAGTAGTAGTGCGTCAGGAGACTCCGCTCGCACTCATGAAGAAGGCTCACAAATTGTAGCGTCCATTCTTGAATCCGTGCTGCAGAGCGTGGTTGAACCTCCAAAGGAGGACGAGGAGGAAGAGGTGTTCAAACCGGCCTTGGAGAAGCCGGACGAAATTGTGATAGCCAAAGACACTGAGCCCTCCCACCGTGAGCGTATGAGCGCCACTCCAACCCGTGAGGTCGAGATCGACTGCACCGGGCCTGAAATCAGAGTCTCGCCAAGGAAACGGATATACTCATCTCGTGATCAGCAGCAGCAGCAGCCAACGACATCGGCGTCCTCGTCCACGCCAACCACAACCTCCTCTACCTACAGCCCCCGGCCGAAGCAGCGACTCCGGCGGCACAACGCTAAACGAGACTCAAAACGCATCCCACTGCGGTATCAGAAAGATCGGAGGGCAAAGTTTAAGTCTACAGAGGACCTCCTGCACCGGTTGTACGTGTGCATCTCCGGCGCGGCCGACCAGCTACAGTCCAACTATGCCGGGGACTTTAGAGCAATACTCAAAAACGTCTTCGTGATGAACACATCTCAGGACGAAGAGGAGGAGGAAGAGGATGACAGCAAGGCCATTGAAGGCGCTGTCGGTGGGGCCGAAGTGGGAGCAGCGGGAGACGCCGGCATGATGCTCGCGTACTCGGAAGACGCGACTCCCTCTCCTCTGCACTCGTCCACGCCTCCCGCCGACGAGGAGGACGGCGCCCCGCCCCTGCCGCGCCCACCACCCACCTCACAGTCCCTGCCCAATGAGATGTTTGCCCACGACGTCGCCACGGACGCCCTCCAGGAGGAGATGAGCAACTTCCTCATCCAGGACCAGCTCCGGTCGTGCTCTTCCAATGACGACATCGAGGCCGCAGACACCTCGTCCTCGAGCCCGGCCGTGGGTGCTGGGGCGACGGACGCGGCCGGACAGGCGTACGCCGCCAATCTTGGCATGGCCCAGGCCATGGACAGCGACGCCGATGGACTGGAGAGCAGCATTGTCCGGCCTGTGCAGCAGGAGGTGTTCTACCAGCCGGAGCCGAGGCTGTTGGACATTGCCAGTGGCGACTCTAATGAGGCCCGGGAGGGGATGACGAGCGTGTCAAGCGTGCCTGAGGATGAGCTCTCCGGTGGGCTGATGTCGCCCCCGCCGTGGGTGCCCGATGAGGATGCGCCAAACTGTATGGGTTGCAGCGTGCCTTTTACTCTCTTCAGAAGGCGACATCACTGCAGGTATGCGTCCATTTATTTACTAAATTAAAGGGCGATTTACTAAACGTTATCATTTCCTTTTCAGGAGTTGCGGACAGGTCTTTTGTAACCGCTGCTCCAGCCACTCCCTCGCATTGCCCCAGTACGGTATCGACGTCCCCGTGCGCGTCTGCAACCGCTGCCACATCATATATCAGTACCCGGATATTATGGCGAGGCAGGCGCAGCAGCAACAACAGCAGCAGGGTCTCGTCAGCCCAGCTCAGTCGCCAGCGCAGGCAGGTACACCGACTGGCCAGCCCACTGGACGCTCACCTTGGGCCAGGAACTTTGGCATGGTGTCCTAAGACCGCATATATTAAAGTGCAGTTTGTACTTTTCGTTGCAAGGTTACTTTCTGCGATAAAACAGTCCGCTGTGACGGCGAAAGTAAATTTGAAATCATGATAAATAATGCATGTTCATTGCATATATATTACACGCACTGGGAGAGAGCAAATACGCTAAATTATAAATAGGTAAGGAACAAGAACAACATTTGCCAGTGATAAGAAATACTCCATCCATAATACGATATAATATTATTGTTGTTAACTTTTAAATCAATCTCGTGTCCGTTTTAAAACTAATAATATATATCACACCGTCGGTTATTGAGTTTGAGACTCATAAACAGGAATACTGAGAAACTGTTAACTGAAAATGGAACCTACATGAATCATGAACAATAAAGTTACAAATCGTTAGATCTTTTTTATACTTGTTTTATTTCATATTTTGCGAATACAAAAATAGTAGTGAGTTAAGTATTTTGACATTAAATTTGTGAATTAAACTTGTGAATTAACTTGCAATACAGAGCCCTTCGTACTGTCTCCTTCTAACGTTGGCAAGTCTTTTTTTTTCTTCTTTTTAACACTTTTCGAGGGCGTTTAAATAATGACATTCACTTCTGGGGAAAACAACCTGGCACCGCCATCGTTTCACGATAATGACGGCGATGCAACAACATAACTGTATGAATATGTAATTGTAGTGAAAGGACGTGCTTTGACTTGGAATCGGGGTTGGGCAGAGAACGGAAACAGTTAATGAAAATCACAGTTTTTGCCCGACTAGGCCACTTCTTCATAAATAGACATTGACTTAGCTTCCATTGCTAAATAGGACGAGCAACGCGGCGACCGTGAGCACTATGGACGCCGCGCCCCCGCCCGACGCCCTGCATACCAGCGTGTCTGACGGATACTGATACGTGGCCGGCGGCAGGATTCCAGTCTTGCACTTGCCGCCCTTGGCAGCAAACTCCTCGCCGCACACGTCCTGGCAGTCGGGGCAGACGAGCGACCCCGTGTGCATCCAGTCGTTGTCCATGAGCGCGATGTTGATCTCCTGCTGCGGGTAGAAGCACGTGAAGGTCTGGTTGAGCACGAGGATGTGCAGGCGGCCGGCGGCGCACTGGTACTCGTAGCAGCCGGAGCCCCAGTGCTGCCACTGGCGGACCTGCTGGCAGCTGCGCTCCTCCCACATGCGGTCCGTGTGGTCGAAGCACTTGGAGCGGACGCCGTAGCGCTCCAGGGCGAAGTTGCGGTCTTGACCTGAAACGAGGAAGAATTGGTTCCAAGGACAACTTCCAATTTGCAGAGTGATAAAATTCAATCAACCCGGTTGATCTGCAAGTCATGTTTGGTGAATAGCGTTTTTGTCTATCTCAAACGGAAACGGCAAATAAACCAATTTCCAATCCGGAAATCAATCTCGCTTCTTGTTTGCTGATCGTCTATCACTTACTCGGGTTGTTTTCCGTGTACATGCAGTGGCTGCCGCGCACCACCACGTTGTTGGACCTCCAGGTGAACTCCTGGATGTAGGGACAGTAGTCGGCGAGGGCGACGGAGCCGCCAAAGTAGCCGACGCGGGATCCGTTCACGTGGGGAATGCGGTCAAAGTTCTGGAAAAGAGAGATTGTTTTGTCATCACGTTCTGCACGTAAAAGCTCTAATAGCTCCAAATAAGGTAAAGATGAGAGTCTGTAAATGCAGTTTGGGTGGCCCAACTCTGAGATTCCAAGCCATAAAGTTTTAAAATAAGAAGATTGGCAAAGGCTTTAACTGCCTTCTTCCTCTCTTCTTGATCTATCCTCGCTTCATAAACGCCTGCAGTGGGGCCGCATAACTTGGTCAACCAATCAGGATAAAAGCATATTGTGCAAGCATCCCACGTATGTATGCTGCGAGCAGAAATGGAAGTTCATCCCAAAAATAGATGCAGCAGACAGGAAGGAGCGAAAAGGTTAAAGTAACGTTCTCAAAATGCCTTCACGTCATCCGCATTTTGTACAATCTGGCAACCCTGACGAGACATTTTTGGCAAAATCTTCAACTCCCATTTTCGTCGTGATCTTGCGCTTTTTTACAACTACAAGTGAGCATTATAAACATTTTATTTTTTCAATAAGATCCTTTTAAAAAGGATTCTTCTTTTGTTTCTTGCTGTAACGTGCAATCGGCGACCTTGGTCGAATTTTAGCGGGAATGATATTTTCATTCAGGGAGTGAAATTTGGAGGCGGGAAAAGTGATGACAGTATAATGCGAATATCAGCAAATCCGCCCATTTGTAGCACGATATAAATGTGGAACAATGCAAATATTGACTGTTTTGACCCTTTCTAGGCAACATTCAAATATGTACCCATCAAAATAGACACTTCCAATATTGTCTGAAGTTAATATGCACACTTGAGTCATCTTCATTATTTACCCAAACGTCGACCGTGTGGCCAGCGCACACTTTTTCAAAAAAGCAGAAGCCCCAAAATCAATATCTATTCATAGAAATTCTTCTTCTTCTCCAACAAATTGGTTTGTATATTCCCTGCAGCTTCGTTTTTAACAGATCCATATCAGCCGTGAAGTTGACTACTAGAGGCCATGACCTCCAAAGTGTACGCGGAAGAAGCTATTTTTCGCGGCTACACCTCTTTTATGAAGAAGAAGAAGATTCGCTGTTGTTTTATCTGTGGCGATGCGTACAGACTCCGTAGGCATTGAAATGTCAGGAGGGATTATTATAACGATTAAAGAAGGTTTTTAAGTTTCGGTGACGTTTCGGCGCGCTGCACGACGACGTTCTAATGTCAAAAGTATTTTTGCGAACATTTTTAAAGGAGTTTTTGTGCACAGGAATGGGTTAGATGTGTTCTTTATCTTAAACACTCCAAAAAGTGCATTTTTTGTATTTAAAGAGAAGGTGGTGGAATGTTTGTGTAGTACCTATTACATCATTAGAGCAACGTTTACGTAAAACATGCCTGTGTAAAAGCCTTGTTACCCCTATTATAAAAAAGATACACGTTTACTGATCACCGGGTTACATCGAGGAAGTCATTTTGAATGCCGAGATATGCGCTTACGGATAATAAAACCACAAATCAGGCCTTTCTGCTTCCTCCTTCATTCCCCCAAAACGGTGTCTGCATCGCGTAATTACGCATAAAATACAACCGCGAGAATGCGCGTTTTACATTCCTCGCTGTTTCATCATGATTTATCGCGCTATAATTGCATCATCGCCACTGACCTGAAAGTGCGGCGGCAGTTCGTTGACGTGCCTGACGAGGTTGCACAGCGCGACCGACGACCTGTCGTCCGTGCACTCGGTCTCGAGCGGGTCCCGCTTCACCTTGTTGCAGAACGGGTGGATGCTCTTGCCGAGGCGGTGCTGCTTGTCCATCCACTCCATGCAGGAGCGCAGCGCGAAGTCGCAGCCGAGGTTGCGGCCCCACTTGAGCGGGTCGGCCATGTCGTAGTTGGGCAGGTACCAGCCGGTGTCCTCCATCAGGGCCATGGTGATGCGGGAGTAGATGGGGTTCTGGGTGTGGGTGCCGGTCATGGCCTCGTTCTGGAATGAGAAACAAGATTATTGATAATACAAGCCACATATATCTGCTACAATATATGCAATATACGTAGCATCATGAACATCATAACAACCTCCGTCATAAAATGTAAATCAAGCTCTGTGACAAATTGGTAATGATGTTATACATGAGAATTGCGCGATTATATTCATTGATGCAAATTCGCCCAAATTATGCAAAAAGTACGAACCGAAAGAAATACTACAATATGACGTCGGCAAATACGTGTTTTCGCCGGGAAGATTGAGGGAAATGAGTTTTCTCTTTCTGGAGATGAGAAAAATATAACTCAACTGTATTCCACTCGAAATATGGGAAAAGATAAAAAGGATTCCGAGCTATTTTTCCTCTCGACACGTCTTCATATATTTTTGCACTTTTTCTCGAAAAATATATAAACTTGGAGGACGTTTGCAGCTCTTTTTCTTGCAACGGAGTTGCAGGTTTATATCCATTTTTCACAGGAAAATACGATTTCTTCTTCTTCTTTCCCGGTGCATATCGTATCTTACCGGGAAGGAAGATGTGAAGAATAAAAGCGACAATTTGTCACTGTCGCCATCTTCTTCAAACAAATAAAATAGCTCTTAAAAGGGATTCTTGGCATACACATAAAGTGTATATTTAAAAGTGGCAGAAAACGAAACCAATTTTCTCCTTTCACCGTCTCCCAGGAAATCCAATCTTCCATCTGGAAGCCCTTTTAACGCAAATTGACTCACCTCAAACAGCCTCTTCTCCCAGTGGGTGAGCGCCGTGCCCTCCTCGCCCTGGTCCTCCAGCTCGGCGCCGGTGAGGCTGTCGCAGCCGTAGTGTCGGCGCACCTCCTCCCGCACGCGCGGCGTGACCACCACCTGGACCTCCTTCTCGATGGTCTGGCCGCGGACCTTCCACTTGCGGAGCTCCTTGCGGATCACGCGGTCGCTCCATTGACGAGTTTGGAGTCTGAAACGAGATCAATGAGATGTTAAGTTGGCTTCACAATATCAACTTTCTGTACCGTAAACACACATGGTTATGACATTTATATAGGTTTCCAAGCGCTAGCGATTGAATGAATATCAGCTTTTTGTACTTTGCTTCTATCTAGTAGACGTACTAGACACTCTGGTGATGTAATGGGATTTAGAGTTTCAAGTACAGAGATTGCTTCCATAAGCACTTTTCCTCTGAGAGTTGTAATATCTTGGAGAGAAGATTGCTCTAACCTTTATTCGATGCCATCATGTGATCTATGGCATTATCATCACCATCTACTTTGGCAATCATCTTGTCAACCGACGTTACCGTGGCAACATAATCAGCTAGCTTTTTAAGCCATATATTTTGAGTTGGTTGTATTTGCAACGTGGTTTAAAAACTCCTGTATTAAACTTACTCTTCGTTCAGG
The DNA here is from genome assembly GCA_900659605.1 of Tisbe holothuriae. NCBI lineage: Eukaryota > Metazoa > Arthropoda > Copepoda > Harpacticoida > Tisbidae > Tisbe > Tisbe holothuriae. The sequence goes on along the minus strand of LR139774.1, from coordinate 17,101 downwards.
TTCGGTTTCCCATTCTCTCCCCTCGGTGTGAGCGGCCTGCCCAGCTTGTCCCTGTAGAATGCAAAGAGGGACACGGAGAATCCGAGCGCGTGCAGCATCTCGTGCTTGACGGTGGACAGCAGGATATCCAACTCCTGGCGCTTCGTGCTGATCGAGCTGGGGCAGAGGTTGGCATGGCCGGCAATAGGTCTGAAATGTTATTAAATATACTGGTCTAATAACTTGTTTAATGCAGAAAAATCAGTGTTATTAACTCCTTTGAAGTCACTTTTAAAAAGCTTCCGTCCTCATAAATAGGCTTCTTGACTGCTGCAGGCAATAAAGGCTTTTAATCTTCGAAACAATTTTGACGATCAAAAGAAAAGAAAATGGAAAGTGTGTTTCAGCAGCAACGAACAATGAGCCATTTTTTTCTGAAACAGTCACTTTCTCTCATCATCAATAAGGCAACAACAGAAAAGGTTTTAAATGCGCTTTTAAGGCCTCCCTTTTTGAAAAGAGTTGAGGGGCATTATTCAACTTGATATACGCTTCTTTTACTATCCCGTCATATGAGCCTTTGTTTCATGACGTTTATGCACATTTACCGTCAACTGGACATAATATTTGCGGTGCAAAACAGCCATTATACTGTACGAATGGAAAGATTTCTTCTACCCATCTCAAATCCAATCAATATCTTTCGTCAGGCTCTACATTTATATTGCCAGACTTGAACTTCTACTCTCCATCGAGCAGGATAGCTTACGCGGCATCAGACGGCGGATTCGTATCTTGGTGTATACACACAGAAAACGCGCCAAGGAAACCACACACATATGATATACAAAGAGGCAGCTTGCAGCTCTAGGTGAAAATGGCTCTCGGGACAGCAGCTTGGTGGAAGCAGCAGCATATGTGTAACAGCTGCTGCCATGTTTGTCTTCTCTACACACGCGCCGCCCTGTGCAAAAACGTCACGGAAATGAAAATGAAAGTTTGGATGATAACAATAATATGAAACGGGACGTGGTAGCTAAACTCTGAGGCCTAGGAGGTTGTGGGTTCGAAGCCCTATTTAAATCTACTCCAAGACCAATATGATCCTACCTGTCGAGCGCGGCCTCCTGCTGACAATGCGCGGCGTACGCCACCGTCATGCCCTTCTGACACCGCTCCGTCTCCATGGCCGAGATGTAGAAGATGAAGTCGGCGTTGTCGATGCCCTTGCCGGGCGTGCGCGACCCCTGAACCTTGCAGTTCTGCCCGAACGCGTTGCACACGCGGCAGACTTCGAGGTGCTCCTTGGGCACTTGGACCTCGCCGCACATGGTGCGAGACTCGCAGGCGTTTTTGCAGTAGGGGTGAGGGTCGCCGGTTTTGAAGAACACCTGGTTTTGCTCACATTTTCTGAGGATAATTGGGGTTATTAACACTTTTGTTCACCGTCTAGTATAATCATCCTAATTACCTGTTGAGCCTAATTTTGCTCTCAGTCTTTCTGACCCTCAATGCCTTGCTCCAGTAGTTCACAGCCTCTGGGAGAACAGTGTCCTAGAAACATTATTGAATTATATAGCGAAATGGAAATCGGAAGATTCTTCTTCTTCTTTTTCTTGCGGTTTTCGCATTTCACATTTCCTGTGTTATTATGATGACATTTTTCCATCATTTTTTCGTCTTCCTCCCAAAACCCACTGGTGATTAGATGCGATGTCGGCCTTGCTCCAAATGATGATTTCAGTGAACATCGGTCGATTTAACTCGAATGGCTTTTAAAAACAATATTTCGGCGATAAAAAACTTTCAGTTTTGTGCAACCGCGATTGGAAAATTTGGTTTCCTCTTGCTTCAGTTTTTACTCCATTCTAATATTATGATGCTACAAAACTTGTTCTCATTTTCTAAATTCATGTTATATATCCTTAAAGTGGCATCAGTAGCAAATGCGTTTTCCCCCTTTAACAGATATCCAGCTAGCGAGGCTACAATCCATCATGTAGGCCTAAAAACGCTCTCTTCTCTGATATCCCCACTCGCATTTTTATAAAATATATGATACGCCAGCGCTAAAAGGTCACTTTCTGTGACCCGACTTTCGCTCAGATTGGAACAGAAAGAAACTGGTTTTCTCGCTTCTTCTTTAATATCCATAGATATTAAATTGAACATGAGAACCGGTTATCTATATTAATTACAAATTGGACCCTTTTTCTGTCCATATAATACTACTGCAGTCTATTCCAATGTGTCAAAAATGAAAGTTTTTAGCTCGTGCATCATTCCATTTTTCCCATTCAAAGGGAAAGAAGAATGATCCAAAAACTTGCACATATTAAACGACTTCTTCGTTCACGGGCGTGGCGGGAAACTTTAAAATTTCCATCCGCGGAGGGAAAATATTCTTCGTTTAATGATGTCTTTGTGTGCAGTATAGTCTCGATTTGTGTGTGTGAAAGTTGGAACATATCCCGAACATTTATTTTTGTTTGACTTTATATTCTTTATACTTACATTGATCAGCTCGAATTGCTCCTTGTTCAGCCTGAAAGAGTCAGAGAAAGGCATTCATTAGTTATATGTGTCAAACGCAGTTAATGCAATATAAGCGGCAGTTTAGGTCAACATAATTATCGCATATTCATCGCATAAGCTGAATAATTAATACCAAGATTCAAACAGGAAATAAAGTAAATGGGGAAACTTTCTTATCACGATCAAAGCAGCTTTCTGTTGAAATATACATTTGTTTGAGAATGGGTTTTAATCTTCTTTTATCGCTCGGTTGGGCATTCCTTGGCCGTGAAATTTGGCAAGCTCCCTTTTGATGTGCCTACAAATTCCTCTCGTATCAATGGGAGAAAATCTCATTTCAACCGAAATCTGAGGCCTATAATTGTCTTTTTATGCACAAGAGTCTCCTCAAGATGCTCGATGCTACTGATTCCCTGACCGACCTTTGAGGGATTTTCATCCCAGATTCAAATCGCATCGTTTGTCTTAAAAACAAAGAAGATTTTCTTCAGCGATAAAATGGGGATTCTTCATCAGATTGGCCTCGATTGTCTTACCAGGGATGACAGATTGTGCAGTTTTCAAGAGATAAAGTATATTTTGCAGTAAACAATGGGCAGATAACAATACATTTTCTGGCATCCCTGGCGATCCTCGACCACTCTGAGGTAAAATATTGATCAATGTTGTTGTTTCGAAACCTTAGAAATGCATCAAATGTCGACTTTTCCTTCTCTTCCCTGGAGATAAATCGGTTAAGGACTTTACCGATTTTGTTCATGCCACCCTCAGGCTGGATAATAAAATCGCTAACTTCTCATATATTAGCATAAACATCATGTACATTTTGAACAAATATATGTGTAATAGTAATCTACTTTTAAAATTCGACATGCATCTGGTTGAAAGTTGACTATTTCTCAAGCTATAAAAGCTTTTAGAAACAAAAGTCCTTTTGCAAGGCTATTTTCCAAATAATTCCATTAATATGAGGATCCTTTTAATGCATTAACGCTACTCTAAAAGCATAATTACACCGTTTCAATGTTCTGAGATGTGGAAACCAGAGAGTTCTTTCCTCCGTCATCGAGAGAGTCCTTGATTACACATTTGCGTAGAACTGAGGCTCAGTCCAATTATATGTCGATCGCCTCAATTTACAATTATTATGACTAAATTTTTACCACCGCGAATCGAATGGAGAAGCAAACTGCCTTCAAGGCATTGATTTTTAATGTGTCCAAAATAAGCTTCCGGATAAAGGTATCCCTGGGTGTCCAGCTGCTTCAATTACGCAGGGTTGCCAGTCTGGAGTCTAAGCTACCTTTGATCCATTTTGTACAACATATCCTCCTTTTAGTAGTTAATGGAGGCCCTGTTCAGGCTAATTCAATGCCTTATTTTGCCGAAAATTGCTCTCCTACAGTGAAAATACACCTGGAGGTGGCCTCCAAATACACTCAAAAAGGGGGATAAATGGACAATTATTACGGCTGTAAGCATGAATAAAATTGACGCAAGGGAAGGACATTTGTACATAAATTTCGACACTTTCGTCATAAATGGAGCAAAATATGACAATAAAGGCCTCTGTGTTTACACATGAAGTGCCTCAGGCGGTGCCTTTAAGTTTTTATTGTGTAAAGTCATGCAGATCCTCTTTTTAAGAGGCCTCAATTTTGTGTGAGAAAAACAATAATGGGAAAAAGTTCTTGCTCTCAAAGAAGGAAGAACCTTTTTAAGGCATGTATTCAATAGTTTGGACAATGAAGGGCATGTGACCTTTACATGCTAAAAAGAAGCATGTTTGCAAATTCATCCATTACTCTATAATGTAAATGGATGAACAACAACATCATGGAGCAATTTTTCGTCTAAAAAGACACCTCAAAGCATTAATCACGTCTGATATTTTAGAGTAAAATTTATATGAGAAAAAAAATCAGCTTGAAGGAAACTTCTCCAAGGATTCTTAAACATTTTGAGGACACCACTTTTTTCAAGGAGCATTATTATTAATACATGATGGGACCAAAAGTTAATTAATCCCACGATTACAGACGACAAAGTAATTAAAAAGTTGTCTCGGGAGAAAAAAGTCTTTTCTCCTTGGGCGTAGTTGCAGTTTTAACATCATCGTCGTTCGGACTATTGAGAGAATAATAACGAATTTTCTCCAAGGTAATAATGAAAAAGGTATCTCCACCTCACATTACCGCCCAAGTCTTCATATTTTACGACTGCCTTTCAGAGAGAAAATCTCTTTTCACGGAGGTGCAAAAAGGGGCTTAAAACCTCGTCCTATTTAAACCGTAATGACAAGGGCCCCTCAAGCTTTAATACCTTTAAATTATACATTCACATGTGCATTTGAGTCGACGGAATGACCGAGCAAATGCTAATCGTAAAGAGACTTTTGACACACCTTCAGGGATGCCATTTTGCAATGTAAATGACCTTCAGTTTAGACCTGGTTAATTCCGTCATAGTCATTGTTATTGAGCCAAAAAGGCAGCAACAGAATGAAAAGGGTTTTTTAACCTTCAGCCTTGGCCTCTCTCTCTCTCTACAATGCTAATAAATGGGAGCAAATAGCTCTTCATTCAAGACAGGAAAAGTATGCATATCCGAGTAGGGTAAACATTCTTCAAATGGGCAAAACAACCTTAAGGAGGAACATGAAGTACTGTCTAATTTGGAATCCCTTCCTTTACACGCCAATCAAGGATCCAGCAAAGTCGGCAAATGCGTTCCTTCCAATTTTCGCGCACATGCATCTATTCCTTCTCTCACTTTCTTCCCAAATTGGTTTCTCAAGTGCAAAAATATAAAGGGCATGAATACGAATAATAATAATCATAGTCGCAATAATCGTATTCAGCCGAGTCATGCAGACTCATCACGACGAGCAAGGGAAAGATGCTCAGCCCTGCCATTAAAGGAAGAAGATATTTGGACTGGTTTCATTGTCTCTGAACATTGCATTTGCACTTCCCGTCCAACCTCGAACTCGTCAAATTATGGATGTCAAAAAGGGGTCAAATTAGTTTCTTTCTAGTCTTTGTTCCCTCTTTTCACGGTCGTCGGTCAGGCTATAAAATCAACCAGAAAAGAAAGAACGAAAACGCCCTTCAACCAGTTTCAGTTCTTTCTATGCATAGCATAATAAACCAATAAACAAAGAAGGAAACTAGTCCCGGGCAGACGCCTTATTTCATCTTAAACATCACTCTTGACCTTGGAGCATCTTATAGAAAGTAAACGACAAAATAAAGCGGAAAGGACTAGATTTTGACATTTAATCCTGTCTAAACAAACTGTATTGCATCCTTTCATAAAGCTTATTTGTCTCCCGAGAAACCATGGAGTACAAAGAGCCAGACTGAGATTTCTCTATGAATAATATAAATAGACTCCATGACCTGAGTAGGAGACCATTAAGAAGTTGGGCGTGATCCTCATTAGCCATCATTCTCCATTCCGGGAGAGGGAGAGAGAGAGAGTAGTCAAAATGACGTTCTAGACCCTGATCAAACAGAGTTTAAAGCACTTAATTCTCTGTGACCAGTTGTAGCTTCTAGCCTCAAAATCAAGGGCAATTTGTATGTGTCAATTAGCTGTTATAATTGAACGATGCTGCCTACTGATGAAATATACACTTTTTATGTAAGATTACTCTACAGATGGCGTCAAAAAAGAGAGACGTTACACTTGAGGAGAGAAATATTTTCACAGCTTTTGTCTGCTTTTTGCACGTGGCTTTGCAATTATGCTATTTTAAGACACATACAATGTCAATGTCGAGTGGTGGTTGCTTCCATTGTGATGCTAGAATCATCTTTTATTAAACCGGTATTTTATTTAAACTTGGAATTCATATTATTGCAAATAACGTTGTTTTCAAGGACATTTAATTTGCAGTTATGCCGTTTATCAAAACAATATAAAGTGATAACCGTTGCTTAACGGTGGCTGATCAAACCGTTTATATGCAAGTAGGTGGTTTATTTTTGCCAACTCTACTTCGTTGGAATGAATAATAATAACAGCGGCGGCTAATGGTTCCAGGGAAATAATGTCATCAGCTACCGCCAATTTATAAGGATATAAAAGACGCAGAAATAATAATAAAATGATCAGAATTCACCTTCAAAGGTTATCAAGAGCTCCTTGCGGTATTAGACTTCCAAGAAGGAAAATATAATTTATATCCAGGTTGGGAAAATATTTCGCGACCCCTTTATTATTAGCAATCATAATACCAAGGATATTATATGCATTTATTCATGCCAATGTGAGCTCCCCCACCTACATTATTATTATTACCGCGTATTCCCTGGCCAAATTGGAAATCGAATCCATGCAAGCTGGCTTTGAACCGTTAATTGAATGAATATGATAATAATATTGGCTGCCATCTGCTCCCATTCACAGGGAGAAAGCGTCGTCGTCGTCTGTACGCAAGTGGTCAAACAATGACGCAAATGTGACGCAAGGTTTTTATGCGTACGAGGAATCCGTTACAATTTGCCGGTCTCGGTTCGGCGCGACATTATCGTGTTTTTAGAATTACTGCTTAAAAATTCTAAAGCTCGTTATTGCTGCAAGAGAACCCTTGCTCACGAATTGGTTTAATTGGGTGATGCAGCGAGGAGAGATTTAGGTTATTTATTGTTCGTTTACAACCGACTTTGACCTTAGAAATGTATTATAACCCTTTTTAAGCATCAAGTTCACATATGCACGTGTCAGAAACATTTGGGGCAAGGTCGATTGGAGTTGGATGAAAATGAAAAGCGTTTTCTTATATTTGTAAACTATTTCTTTACGTAACTGTTTAGTTTGTTTTGCACTCTAAACTTCTTTTATCCAAGTAAAGGCTCATTTCGTATTCCCCACTTTTTGCATCTTTTACCCTCATTAGAGCAATTTATGCAAATTAATCCATTTCCCGCATGTTTTCTTTCTCCGTTTCTTTTCTTCATCTCTTTCAGTGAACAAAAAGTTTTATAAAATGTATGTTGAAAGAACTTCAGCAGTGGGAGTTTCTTCGTAAATGGAAAGTTTTGTGAGATTTAAAAACAAATTCTTTCTCACACACACATTATTATATTTTTAGACAATGAAAAGAGTGTAAAATCTGTCACTGGCCATATTATCTGGATGCGTGGTAAATGTATTTGTCTTCCAAAAGGTGGCATATGCTGAATATGACATAATTTTACTGTCAAACTATGACGAAATGTTACAGTAACATATTTGCCAATATCTTCAACCGAAGATAGTAAAATCGTAGTATCCCAAAACCAAGATGACACTCCTCTTATTCCTCTTTAGGAGTGAGAGACTAAAACGTAAAGATCATGATACATCCTTTTTATACAAAAGAAGAATCAAGGCGCCATAAAATAAAAGTCAACCTTGAAGTTCTAATAAATTTTATATAGAAAAAAGATGCCGCGAAAGTTGAGAGGAAACCTTCAAAAGAGCTTCTCATTTTTGGCTTCGTTTTTATATAATCCCCTCCCGTTTTATTTATTTTTTCCATTAACGCGCATCGAACTTCAAATGGGGGCCAGTCCAGATCAAAGGAGGGATGAAAGATTGGAAGTAAACCAATACAAAATTGAGCACACGTTCTATATAGTGATTGCTCCATATGAGCAACCCTGCTTTTGTTCAATACAGTGGGAAAATTCAATTGTCAGAGGCTGATTTATAGGAGCAATAGAGTATAAAGAAGAAAAGTGATTAATGAAACACAGGACACAAAAGTTAAGATAGGGAAAAAGAAGTCCGTTTTATATTCCCCTCCCCTGCCAAAGATTATTGGGAGGGAAAAACGGCTCAGCCTCACCCACTTATTGGCACCTAAACATCCGGTTTAGTAATCACAATAATAATAGTGTGAAGGTGTCCTTTTGATGGATTCCACCACAGCTATTAATGCATTGACTAAGGTCGGCAGAATGGGGGAAATACCAAAATAACTTTTAAAACGGACAGGAATTTGTCCGTTTTCAGGCGGTCGCCTGTGCGTTTTCCAATCAAAGATTCCATTTCATTGTCTTCTCTAAAAGGGTTGGAAAAGAGCTCGAGAGTGGTTTCACAGCGTGGAATGTACGACCGTTACTACAAAGAGCTCATAAATAAAGCGCTTTTTTGTAACGTCTCAACCCCTATTCCCCTGCTGCACCCAATATATTCTCCCAGATTGAGATCGAAGGTTTTCTTCTCCTCTCTCCGCATCTTTCCGCTCAATCATTGCAACCTTCTTCCCCAGCTCTAATGAAGTGCGAATCGAATGAAGGAATGAAGTCTTACATCTGCTCACAGGACCAGAAAATGGAGAACAGGGATAACAAACTGAAGTGGGGAAAACACGCCTTATTGTTATTACGGACGGCGGCCTTATTACGATTTCCTCTCACGATCTCAGGATATAATGTATTGTTTGGCCAACTCGAACTGAGTGACACGCTTGATTTATCTCACCTTACGATGAAACTTTTGAAACCACTGTAAATCATTAACGGAGGAGTTCTGACCGTCAAAAATGCAGGTGCGATCAGGGATGCCAGATGATTAATGTTCATGTAGTGGCGGCCCTATTTTCTTTGTGTGTGATATGACCGCCAAAAAAGACCGGTTTGGGCAAAATGCGTATCACAGTCGTTTAGTGAATACGTTCAAAATGGTGTCACAATGACACATGTAATGATACGTGAGATTCACTTTCTCATCAAGAATGTGCTTTCAATAAAACCCTCCACAATTTGGAGGTCCCCCAACTTTCCTTGGAATCCGGTTATTTATGGACTCTCTTCATTTTTGACATTCCTCCTGTAGTGAAAAGGAGATCACGGAGGCAACGACGGCGGCCATCTTGATACGAGTGCTTGGTCATCTTCACATTCTCCAAGGACGGCACTAAATTTACCTGAAATCTGATACTCCTTTTATGAGCGGACTCTGGACCGTTTTAATACATACATTACATACGATGGCCTCCAGACTTGATATATATTTAAATTGCGAGCCGTCTTCATCGTTTTTCACCTGTGTGCAAGAACCGTTTTCTCTCCGCTTGACGTGCGTCGTTCTTTATGCGTCTTTGTTCCGTCAATACGAGTCCTTAAAAAGAAGATCAGCTTTTGGGTGGCTGCCGTGAAAGAAGAAGAAATGTTTAAGAATAGCAAGGCAGGGATGCAGGACAAAGAGCCGTCAGTAAATACGTGTTACGAAATCAATTCGATCCAATGTATGTGCATATACAGCGTGTACAAGGCCCCCAACTTTCTTCCATCTCGCTTTTTCTGCATCGTGAAACATTGACGAGATTTTGAAGGGAGCAATTAAGAGTGGAAATCAAGGCTGAGCATGACGGTGGCAGAAATTGAGGCCTCGTTTCACATCCTCTTGATAAGATCAACGTCGTTCACATATTGAAGCATATTCTTCTCAATCCAGATCCTCCTTCATTTTGACACTGAGCAGAGAAGAAAACAATCTTTTTATTATGGGAAATTTCGGTGGTCAAGGCCGAGTAGTTGAAACTGATCGAAGAGTAGTCTTCGGAAGCAGCCCCATTACAACCCATATCTGATCAGGCTTTAACGTGTTTTCATATATAATGGTAATTTATCATGCTTCCTGTCCTTCAAGGGTATATTTTTAGAGATCTCTTGCTGGCATCAGGAAGGGACATTTTGTGCATGCGCGTACAAATGCCAAGGCATGCACAAAGTAGGATATGAGAAGGAAGAAAATTGGTGCGTTGATAAATTAGGTTATCAAGGCAAGACACCTCATTACGCGCTCAGCTCTCTCACTCACACACAGTGGTGGTCGTCTTGTCTCTTTGTGTGGAGGGGAGACATTCAAAATGTCCTTCAGGGTTACCATGTAGTCTATTTTATAATCTCTTTAAGCAGCTTCAGCTTGGCACCCCCTTCCAGCTTCTTCTGTGCTTGTCCATCAAGCCTGAAATGCCACCCTCCTTTGTTAGACAAAGGAGTTCGAGAGGGCAATTGCTACCTTCCTGGATATAAAATGAGCAAGGAAAGATTCGTTTACGGCCTTATTAAAGCATGCTGAGTGACTAAATTTGAAGCAAAAAAGATGTCCTAGGGTGAAAATTGGCCTACCTGATATGAGCTCATTTATCAGGACCTTGTTTCTTGTCCCCCAGATTGCAAAGTAGAAAATTGATTAAATTAGACACACACAATTGTGGTTATGATAATACACAATTTCAGAGGGGCCCCATTAAGATAGATGATGATGGCATCACCTGATACGCTTTGCGTGCGTATGAATTTCACATGGAGAGGAGAAAAGTAGTTTTGTCGTAAAAAGAGAAGCAGTAGTTAGGGTTTTTTGGACGAGGACCCTTTTTAGAAGACATGCAATCGCCGAAGAGAAGCTAAAAAGAAGAAAATAACTGTGGGTCGTAAAATCAAAACTTGCACCAGGGATGCCAGAATATATTTAAATTGAATGCATATCACGTAAACATGTTTATGTACTTCAAAACTTGCACCAGGGATGCCAGTTTGTGTAAATTGAATGCATATCACGTAAAACATGTTTATGCACTTTACTGCTCACGTTCTTGTTTTGTAGTTTTCATTTTCCTGTGCCAAGATATGCAGCAGCAGGAGTCTCATATAATGCACAAAAAGTGGTCCAATTTTCCTTCTTCTTCACCGCGATTGACACAAGGTCAGATTTCCTCCAACTTTACAACCTTTAATGCCGACCTTTACGACGGTTAATTTCTCAACTTACTTGTAGACGCTTTCATCGTAGTAGAGCTTGATCCTGAGGTTCTGGTCGATGCTGCGCTTCCGGACCACGTGGTGCTCCTCCAGATGGGTGTGGATCACCTGGAAAAAGTTATAAATAATCTAATTAATATACATGGCTCTAGAATGTTCTTAAGAAGCGTATCCACATGGGAGATGATGTCCTTGCTTCTCCGTGTATTCGTGCTCTTGTTATTATTATTATTCCCATTCCCATTAGAGCTGGAAGATGTGTCTCGAAATTATAGCGCCGTCTCCACGCATACGTGTCTCTCTTTTAAATGGGGCTTACGACGCAACTAACTCGTCATTGGCGCTAACGAATTTTCCCCCTCAAAAGCGTCTTTCATCTCAAAGTTGTTTATTTTTCTGTATCGAATGGAGGAGGAGGGTCTGGAATTCACCAACAAGAGGAAAAGTAGACTTCTTATTGGACCCTCTTGCCCGAACTGCTTCCAATTTCTTACTCTCTTACCACCAATTCGTATTTGAGAAAGTGCTTTTAGCTCTTCTTTTTTAATCCTCCAGAGAAAGAGATATCTTGAGGGAATATCCTCAGCTCGATCTTATTGGCACGGACGTGACAGAGTTGTCTTCCTCAGACTGGAAGAATTACCATTACAATATGGTTTTGTACGACATAATCATGTCTGACGGAGGAGAATAATGGAACCAGAGCAATGAATATGACTGTATGTTTTCGCAGTCCCTTATCGCCCGTGGCCTCATAATTTCTCCTCCTCACCTCCTTATCCAGCTAATAGCTGTCTTGGTAGCAGCAGCCAATGCACTCAAGACATATTTCTAATCCTCGGGGGCAACAGATTGTAGAATGAACAGCGACGACGACGTTGAAGAAGAGAGAAAGTGAAAAAAGATAAAGGCAGGTCCAAGAATTATTTTTTGCTGAAGCAGCTCTAGGCCATCTTTCCCTTTTTCTTCCTCCGGACAAAAGAGGGAGCTGTGTAATCATGGTGGATAAGCTTTCAGTCAGGGCTGCCACTATTTCACAATCTCTCATAATTTGTCATCCCTGCATTGTCCAGGCCTTAATATGCTCAGGAGAGCATGTCCTGACAATGCCAAGGAAAAAGTTGTCTGCAATATAATTATGGAAGCGTCTGCTTGCGTCTGTATACACATAGGACATTTTATTACACACATGACAGCGGATGTATATGCGTCGCTTTTCATAAGCTTGTGCGGGAATACACGTACGTACATTATCGTCTACTACTGCTGAGAAGAAGAAAATGAAAGTTTCTGGTCTGAAACGAGAAATATGGTTTTCAGCAAGCAGGCTCTTTATCTTGTAACTTTATCTTCACGTGTTTTTCTCTTTCTTCTTGTCTCAGATCTTAAACAAAAATAGCTTTAAAAATTGAAGAAGAAGATCTCCAATCAGTGTTATTTCGTAAGACTTCTTCTTACATAAATGGAGAGCTGAGCATACAAAAACTGACTCTACATATTATTGTATAAAAAGTACCTCCGGTGGTAAGACGAAGAGAAACGGCTTTTATTCGTTGATCGTATCTTGAAAATTGACTCAGTAAAGCAGAAGCAACCAAACGAACGGGGAAAGTTTCCTTATCTGGACATCGGGAATTCTCCTTTAAAGATATCCCTTCAGGCAATTTTAAACTGAACTAATGTACAACTCAAAAATATTTTATTGGGATCTTATTTGTTTAATATTTGATTCAATGTAGCTGTAACCCAATTCCCATGCTAAAACATGAGCTCCAAATTTCATATATTTGTAAATGAAAAACAAATAACATGTTCCTTTTGATGGATGGGGGCTAAAAAAGGTCACATTACAACCTATTTTGTCTCTATTTTCCCTACATTTTTGTGGGCGTTGCCAAAAGTGCGGGCTTCAAAAAGATAACAATTTCACCAAAACGACCATTTTTTGCCTGCATTTTTATATCTCATCAGCGCGCCCACTGTCAGTGAAAGAGAAGAAGAACCCTCGGAACAATAGGAGGTATAAATCTATGTGTGCTAAAGTTAAATAGACTGTTGCATTTAACCTGCTTTTATACATATACAGGGCTCATTGTATACGTATAACAGAAAATGTACAGATCTCATCACAAGCGTATTGTCGACTCATTAGACCTCCCTTTCAAACAAACATCTATTCAGGAATAATATTACTGCGGGGAAACTAGTCTCGGTGGGCGTGGCTGAGTAATTCCATCTCTATTTTATTCCTCATGTCATCCTTACCCACTTTCTTTACAAGAAACTGCTCAAACTCTTTCTGTTATTAATTGCAAGCATGTTTTCTTCTCCAAGTACACAAACGTAATTAACAGGAGTGTACGTCGGCAGTTTTATAACGCATTTCCTTCATGTTTGTCTTCAATTAATAGTAGAAGCCACTCTCTCAACATCTTGGCGGTACTGCGATCAAAACAAAATACCTCGTAACGGTTTTCTCAAACTCATTTCAGGACATCGTTTATTCTCCGTAATAATGCATTATCTGAGAGTGGAAGATGTGTAACTGCAAGATGATGCCTCCGCTGTTTTTGCTTCCAAGTTTCATCTCTATTTTGACAAAGGAAAGGGACTACCGTAGGATTTCTTCCTGTCATTCTGTGATTGAGTATGCCAGAGCAAAAACCAGGGCCAGAATAACAAGCAGGTATTGCAAGCTACCCGAATAGAGATGTTGTGCCAACTTGTACTTTCAATCATTTTGTTTGAGCCCCTGCACGTGCATTTAAATTATGTTTGAGTAACCCACTGTACTTAATCCTTACGTGAAAGCAGTTTCTAACTCTCATGCAGAGTCCGCAAACAAAGGAACGTTTCTCTTCCTTCCCCGATTTTGGCACGTGACTCAACTCGACCTTGCCTGAATGCGATCCATTTTGGGCATCTCACTGATAATAGGCCCTATCCTTATATGCATCATTAGAGGTGCCTTATGGTCGGAAATGACTTGACAATAAGTATTATTCTGATCTTGAGGGGAGCTCAAATGGTCGTCAGCAGGTTTTGCAGTGAAAAGTTTTAGGCGCCGCAGGATCCAACAAGGAAATTTCCCCTATTCATATTTGACGGTTGTGCATTGATCGCTACTTTCATCTTTAGGGCCCTTCTTGGATCGCTACCGGTGTATTGCGGCTTTAACGGGATTATTGTGTATATCTGGCAACCCTGGTCCTAAAGCGATGATGATGAAGAAAAAGTATTTTTGTGGTGCCAGTAAGAAGTTTTTGAGCAAAACGGCACTTTTCCCTATGCGCTACTGCTTCTTAATGCACTTTGATCATACTTTTTACTCTCACTGAGAGAGTTTCAAACCAGGTTGATCTCATTATTTAAGCAGCTGCATATTTGGCGGCTGATATCGAAATGAAGATTTCGACAAAAACGAATCCTACATCCTAATCAAAGCCAAAATATATTCAGTATTCACTAGACGATTTGAGTTTTTATCTCTCTCTCTCTCCTTCAAAGTCTAGCATGAGGTTTATTAACAGTCAATTTTTTAAATGTTATAAATAATAAATTGCCTCGGAAATTACGCTCTATTAGTTTAACTGGGTTCAATGAAATGGCACTAAAGGGATCATTTCCTAGACCATTTAAGAGTTAAACAGAGGGCTATATCCGGATCCGGGCGCTCAGCCTTTCTCCTAACTTGACATTAAACAATGGTAACACAATGTTGTAAGTTGTAACATTTAATGTCATAATATTTAATATAACATTTGCAACGAAATGCATCATGTCAGTCGCAACTTTTTTGCCATGATGATATTATGATTGTTTGAATATTGTCAAAAGTATCCTTTCAAGTTCATTGCAACAATCTTTCTTTCATTTCCTCATCATCTTACAACCATTGTGACAATCTGATGCATATAACTAGGTTACGTCGTCTCACTTTTGACCTTCGCAGGCGCAAAAAAGCTCCTTCTTTTGCACGGATTATTGCATTGTTAGAACGTTTCACTTTTTCACTGAAAGGAGATGATTGCTTCATACACCTATTTGGTCGCTTCTGATGGAATTTCTACAATAATAGGAAAATGTCATATTTTGATGAAGCGTTTAATGAGCTGGAATCGGACAGAGTTCCATTAAGGAAATTCACGCTCAATTCCTGTTTGATGACATATCATTGTTAAAATATGCACAAACATGTCCTTGAGCGACAGAGTTAATATTTTTGGATCAAACACGCCTCAAGGAGAATGGGGACAAGGAAGGAGAACCAAAGTTGTGTTCATTTAAAGATAAGTTTGCATGTGCAACATTTCTATACCATCCTGGTTAATTATTTACGGTTAATACTTTGCAAAAATGCATGTAAATACCTCGAGTGTCAATAATTTTTGTGCATTGCGATGCAACAATGCATAAAACGGTATCTTTATTGCGTATTCTATAGAATTACAGTTCTAAAAATACTTAAAACACCATTCTTAAAGTTTTAAAGTTATACACTAGACAACCTTTTTCATCAATGCCACTTGATATCAAAGCATTATCACTCCAAATAAATGACCCAACTGTCCTTCACAAAAATACCACCAACCCTTTTTAACACCGGATGCAACGCAAACCAAGCTCTGTTCCATTAATCATGACGACGTGTCCTCAGTCTAATGATCATAAAGGTCAACAAAATATGGCGTCAAGTTTAAGCCTAAAATGTGAGACAACCAGCGTTTCGTGGGAAGAAGAGGAACACGTAGATTTTACTTCATAGCCCACGGTCAGTAAATGGCATTTTTTGGCGTATTATTGTTATGCGGGTGCCAAGTGCGTGGCGCGCTATGGCTATAATAATAATTTATCCTTTTAAAGGTTTTAATGGATTTCCCTGTCGAAGGATATTTGTTGGGAAAAGTGGGCGGTTAGTTTTTTGGACATTGAGGTTTCCTTAAAAAGTGTCAGCTGATAAAAACATCTTCTCCTCCAATCGATTAATCGTTTTCGAAAAGGAGGAAAATATCCACAGAAGGACAGATGACGAAAGGCACGAGATCAAGAGAGAAAAGTGAGTCTTTCTTTAACTCTGTGTACAGAGAATGTTTCATTATACAGCAAAGAGTCTTCTTCGTATTCCAGCTATAAGTAGATATGACTGGATTGTACAGGAATACCTGGCACTAACCAGTCAATTATAAAACAACTACAGGGTGTTTCATAACTTGTGTTCTCATTACAAATGCCAATATCTCTGTTCTGCTGCACTTTAGAAGCTTCCTTATGAAGTACAGATTTAAAATTTAGAGTGGGAAATTTATGTATTCACTATTCTTTTTTCCCCACAGTGATCACTATTTTGTGGTACCACAGTGCTAAGTTTGACCATATATTTGTGGTTTTCAGTTCATAAAATGACTTTAAGTCACTGCTTTGTCTGAAGTAATGAGTGACAAGTCACATTAACTAATTCTTATAACTCCAAAAATCTTACTTAGGGCCTTGGAGATGTGTACTAACATGGTGAATATTTGTTTGGCCATCATTATATCATAATACTTGGGGTTAGGACACTTGGAACGACCAAAATTTGTAAAAAAAAATCAGCTCAGTCCTTCAATTAATGGCAATTTGTGGCTATATTCACTAAAAAGGACAAAATGGTTTTATTTTCTATAAATTTAGTTATTTCTGGTATTCCTGACAAAATACATTTCCATTCATTAGTGTTTAAACTCTGACTATGAATGTTTTTCTAGCTTAAGGCATCTCAATATTTGGCCAAGCTGGCTGCAGATTGATAAAACACCAATATTTTACCTCAAGTTGTAAGTCATGTAACA
>LR139773.1:0-24629 GCA_900659605.1 Tisbe holothuriae | reverse complement strand
TTTTTAAACTAGCAAAGTATGTTTCCCGAAATTAAATTTCAAAAAAGTCCCCTTGAGGAAAAAAAGCATACAAACAGAGTGCAAAAAAGCTCTTCTTCTCCCAGCTGCCGACGGTTGCTGAGCCCATCGCTCAGGCGAAAAAATGTTGGGGGATAAGAACTCAGCTTTGGAACTGCACTCCACCAACTGTCATCACTTTTGCAAACCTCAGCTTTTGCTCAAAAGAAGGGGCAAGCGCAGATTTTTTTGCACAGAAATCTCCTCCTTCTGCTTCTTCAGGCTGTTGTTCGTTATAATAAGATGGGATGAAAAGACGGAAATTATCAAGTGCTGTGCAAAAGGATTATTTTTGTCTCTCTCACAATGCATTTACTTTTCTTGATCGTAGTTTGTCAAAGTTCTCTCTCTTCCACATTCATTCTACTCAGTCTTCATCATTTTATTTTGGGAAAACCGGCTTTCCAATAAAGAGAGATTTGACATAACCTGTGATGGAGCATGTTGTTTTTCCCCTCTCCGAAAAAGGGACAGAAATCGGGGCCACATATTTTCGACCGTTTTATATATTAACTGGACATCAGAAACAAACTAAGGTCATTTTATTGCATTCTATCGGCCCTGTTTGTAACGGTAAGTAAGTAGTACGGCCAGCTTAAAGTCTTCTGTATCTAGAACATCTACTTTTTTATTATTACATGATGGAGAGAGCCAGCTCGCCCATTCTTATTTTGTAACTAGCTGCCACTGGCCACTTTCTTTCTCCTCGCCTTCGCACTTCAGGACTAGGAAACGAGTGAATTATGGGTTTCGGAGCAAAATGAAAGAATGAGGACAGTAGCCAGCGAGAACAATGTGTACAAGTGCATTATCGAAAGGGATAAAAACGGACGAAAACATATCGGGCAGAGTTTCTTTTGGGAGTGGCCTACTTTTTCCGTTGAAGGTTGATGGAACAATGCAGTAAAACACAAACAGGAGACAGATCTGAGTTGCAATCAGCTATGGGATACGAAGTATTAAAAACTTTTAGTTTTATATACTGTATAATGCTCCAAAAATGCCTTTTTGTTTCAGACTCCCCTTAACTACTTTCAATAAGTCCGCACGTCAAATGAGGCGCAAGAAAGGATTCTTCTTCTTCTTCTCATATTTCCATCCCCCTTCCAGGTCTATTTTTCCACGTAGGTAGCCCTTTTTCATTTTTCCTTCAAAAATTTAATAGAGCCCGCGTCCAACATTTGTAGATGGCATGTGCTCCGATCGAGAAGTAGCAGCAGCAGCGGCAGCCGGCTTCAAGTCACGAAAAAAGGGCTTTTGATATGAAGGGAGGGGGAGAAGGGGAGTGATGACGACGAGAGAGAGAGAGAGTTAAAGTCAGGAGAAAGTTTCAACTTTTGCCTTTTCTCCTCTTCTTTTCAAATCGTAATCCCCCCACACCGCACTCGCACTCGGCACGGAGTACGTGCAAGCAACGAAAGGAATGGAACCCTTCATTCCGATCTCTCTTCCATCCCTGTCGGTCGCACAGTGGGTTAAAATGGAATTAATTTATATAAAATATATATTCGATAGCATGTCATGTCATGCTACGGTGGGAATTGCACATCTCAATACTTAATAATAATTTTATTTTTGTGCCACTGTCCTTTCCCTGGTGAAGATCCTATTTTTATCTCTCAGTCGAGATCTCACTTGCCATTTATCACATCTTGAGGATATTTTTGTAACTCGTCAAAAAACGTTGTCTTTGTGACGCACTCGGTGGAAAACATGCTTGTGTGTGTGTTTGAACCCATTGGGGAATAGAGAGAATGACAAAAGTGTCATAATTGCAAAAATGTCATGTGTAAAGGCTTGATCTACTTTCCCAGATCATGCAATCCTTTATGAAAACGAGGCCAAGGTTTCTTCTGTTGTTGTTACCCAAGCGGCCCTTTTCATCAACATTTGAAACCAGTCCTTGTCTGATAAATGAAAAGTTTATTTGCTCTAGAGGACATAAAAAGAAGAAGGAAAGTTCTCTCTTTTCTACCTTTCTCGTCTTGCAGAGTTCAATTCCCATCTATAACATTATCTTCGTCCCTCTTTTTGTCCAAGCAGTAAAAAAGTACCCACTTTAACTGAGTTCTATTAATGCCAACTGCGAAGGAAAATGAAATGGCGAATTTGTCTTCTTCGTTTTAAAGTAGGGAAGAAATTTCAATTTCATTGAAATCCCTCGTTCGAAGTAAGAGTAAATCTCCTTCGATTGGAAACAAAAGTTTTATATATGCTTCCCTTCGTCAGCAGTAGTCGTTGCAAAAATAAGACGACGAGGAAGGAACTTTTCTGTCAATTTACTTTAAATGTACAGAGAGGGAAAAAGAGGAGAAGCGCAAGAAATGAGAAAAAGAGAGCAATAGCATTTACGTGCATTGAATTGAGAAAGGGAGCAAAAAATTGGGCAGAATATCCATCTTCACACTCATCTGCTTTTACTTTTCCTCCTCCTTCAGCAGAGATCTCCTAGCTTCTCCTCCAAGGAAGCTTAACTCCTTCTTCTCCTTCTTCAGGGTCATTGCCAGTCTCGGGCACAAAATCTCTTTTCTCAGAGTCCCTCCCCAGTGACCGGATGAGAAGGAGTCAGTTTCACTTTTCGAGAAAAGGATACAGTCTCCTCTCTCTCTCTCTCTCTCTCTCTCTCTCTCTAAGGAGGATTTTGAATCTTCCCTTCCTTCTCCCATGATAGATATGCACAGTCACTGCCTGGATTGCGAATATACCCGCCGAGAATGGAGAAGCGAGAACAATATAAGTTTAACAAAATTTGCTAGAACGGAACCCTATATTTCCGGAACTAATAGATATGATAAATGGCAGTGATTACATCAATAACACTAACGATAAAATTATATCTCGGTGGGTAGAGACGAGAGCCTCTTGGTTCTCAAAGGCAGAGATTGAGATATGCGTTTGAATATGTCCATTTTGAATAGATTGCATAAGGGTTCTAATTCCTGATGAATGTGCTTTTACATTTTGAGTCCCCAGGGAGTCTCCGTCTGAGGAGTTAGCTCTTTACCGTTGCCAATTTCTTCATCTAATGTCATTTGCAATGAGCATCATCCTCTCTCTTTTCATGAAAAGCCCCTCCAGCGCCCCTGAATTTATGAAGGGCAAACGGCTTTCCTCGTTTTCGTCGCCCACCTTTCTAGCTCTTCCTTGCCCACAGGGGAAAAGAAAGAAAAAGAAAAGAGAGAGTAAAGTAAAGAAGGATCTTGAGGGAAATAAAAGGAAAAGAGAGAGAGAGTGACCGAGACCAAGGAAAAGAGATAGAGAAAGAAAAGACAAGTTGAAGGGAAAGATAGCTTCCTGTCTGCACTTGAATAACAATACACACTTCATACTGCAGAGATGGGAAATGTTGGATACTGCACGTACCTAAAAAGACTTCTTCCCCTCTCTCTGATACTTCCAGCCACATAAGCTTTTTCTTCTCCCTTTCCTTTGTTCTCGTAAGAGAGTTTTCCCGAACGTGTGTGAACATTTAAAGAGTGTCTTTCTTCAATACTTGAAAAGTTCCTCCTCCTCCGTCGTCGTCCACTCAATATATAACTTAAATATTGTATAAAGAGCCATTTGGAGAAAGCCTTCTTCTCCCGAAATGGGCAAGGTTAAATTCCATTTCGGCACATAATAATACTTGAGAAATTGGAATAAGAGAGAACTTTCATATCTCTCCATTTTCACATTTCCATTCTTCTCCTCCCCTTATGCTCATATAAAGCTTCGAGATTTATACTAAAACTTTTTGAGACAAAAGAATCTTTTTCTTTCTTTTTTCTCAACCACCTACGTTCCTTTCTTTCTTCTTTAGTTAAAGCCACCCAAGCTCGTTCCCATAAGTCAAAACTGTAAAACAGAAAAAGGACCCATTCGTGCGAAGAAGAAGAAGGGAAAACAACACACTGGCAGTAGCCGTATAAAAGTTATATGCACGCCGCAGATATACACAAAAATCCCCTTTATGAATATACCTATTTTGCTAGCTACCGTTAGCCGGCCTTGAGCAAAGATTTTCTGCCTCAGAAGCCTTATTTTTGGGGTTATAGACTTTTCTCTTTGCCGTCTGAGAGGGCGTCATTCTTTCTTTCTTTTTCACCTGAGGCTATCTTGTAAATATGTTCCATTATCTGAGAATGAGGCCTTTTCAAGGCACTTCGGAGACGTTAGCAGAGTTCGAGATCTTTGCTGAAAGACAACTTTGAAGTGTGTCATATAGCAGTCAATAATAATATAGTGACATTTTAAAGCAAAAATCAAGGTGATGGGGAGTTATGAGACTTTAACAGCGAATGTGAATTGAAATAATGAACCAGTCCCTTCTCCATGCAGTATAAATCCTTTTATATCCTCGTTTCATTATTATTTATCCCGGAAGCAACCCATGTTTCAGCAGCCTCTTCATCCTCTTCACTTTGCGGTTATAATCGTGGTGGTGCCAAAGAGAAGAAGAAGAAGAACTCCTCAAACAGCCTCGTTGGCACCAAATCAAGTCGTGGTTTGGCTGCAATCCTGAATCAGCTCTTTTTTCTATTGTCGCAAAGTCTATTTCTATTTCGCTCCCCTTCTTCTTGCTGACGAAATTGTTGTATTTTTATGGCACACCATCATTAGTAGAAGCGGAAAACACATCAAAATAAATAATAATGGACCGTGGCCTAATTCCTTCGAGGATTCATTATACATATTTCCGCAGGGAGAGTGCTTCAAACTGTCACGGCAAACAAATGTAGACATGTCTGCATCGGGCTTGAATCGTCTCCATTCATTGTTGCACCAAGTGTGTTCCTATAATGTTGTAAACTGTCTCCCTCGAACTGCATGCACTCACATCATCAACTGGCTTTCTCTCGCATTCGATTAGCTCGACTATTACTAATAGTTGTTCCTCTCTTCTTATTCAAGCATAACAACACTTAGACAACGAGACTCGTTTCGGTTTAAAAGTGAAAGCAGAACGAAGAAGATTATTATACGTTTGATGGCCATTCAGAGGAATTGATTTACAATTGTAAATAATGTTCTTTAAATTAAGAATTTTAGTAAACCGTTGTTAGCAGACTTTTTGCAAAAGCTCCTCCTTTTTGCTCCTTCCAAAAATCATCAATAATTACTTTTTCCGGTCGAATTCAGACTTGGTTTTCTTCTGCAGCTGAGTGTGCGTGTCAATTTAACCATTATCGGGATTTTCCCACAAGCCCAGATTTTTCTTCTTCAGCCAAGGTATAATTAAGCCACACAGCCCTGAGCTTGAAATCTGAAGGAGGAGGAGGAGGCCCGCTTCTTTCTTTCTTCTTTTCTGCTTAACGAGGGATTAAAGCTTCACGCTGACGAGAAAGAAAAAAGGGGAAAGATCCATTTTGGATATCCTTCTTTCTTCTTGTCTCCTCTTTCCCTCCATTTAATATAACTTTTCGCGCGGATCCAATCTTCAGAAAAGTAGAAAAAGGAGGCTTATTATGAGACAAAAAAGATATATCTTGTTTTGCCCATCCAAAAATAACTTTCCCCCTCTTCTTATACGTCGCCTGTACTACACCCTTGACAGGGCTGCCACTTATGACATCAAAGCAGTAATAAACCGCCATAATATACTATAAATGAAATCATTATTACATCAACCCTTCGGTCTCTGTACTTCAACTTCTCTCAAGAGCATTGCCATCTTTTTTGTGCCTTTTCACATCTTCAGCTGCTCTTCTTCTCCGAAATAATTTCGTCTGACACATCAATTTCAGCTGAGCTCCATCCTGTCTGGCCTATTTTTTGTGTCCCCTGAAGACCTTCTTCCTTCTTCTTCTTTTCTCATCCCAATGATTAAAGGGTATTAATGGGTGTAAATCACGTGCGTAATGCCATTAGCAACCATCTTGTTGCATTACAAATAAAACATATTTCATCTGCATTAGTATTGCTTGTTTCTCCCCCTTTTATGTAACCAATCATTAGTGCGTGCTGCTGCCACGAGCTGCTACTTTTGTTGCTACACAGCAGAGAGAGAGATTTGTGGCCGCAATTAATTTTCTACTCAGTCTTGGTCTCTAGCGGCCGAGGCCGTGGAGAGAGAGAGAGAGGATCATAGAGAAAGAGAGAAAGTGAGAGAGAAGCTCACTGGAATTGTTGTTTTCGCCTTGACTATATATAGCCGCATTACTCTCATCATTTGCAGTAGAAGAAGAAGGTTAAGCATTGCATTGATGATCATTATGCAGCTTGCAATGAAGGATTTCCTGCTCTTTATTCCATTGGCTTGCAATGCTCATCAAATCGGACAACACGTGCAAAAGTCATTTCGCCGCTTTTTCCTTGGAATAATATCCAATGATGAATTAATCCGAATAATAATGAGGCAGGGAAAAGAAAGTTTCTTATTATTACCACGAGGCTGTTGCTTTCTGATCTTTTCACAGAGGCCCTTTTAATTAATATTCCACTACGAGTCGCAATGAGGAATAAATAGAGATCGAGCCTCTCTGTATGAGGAAGCAACAATGCAAACACGGCTGTGGAAGAAGCAAATTACGCTGTGGGAGACACGCAGGCTGCTGCTTGCTCTGGGGCCTTCATTTCTTCATCATTTTTCGACCTCGGTTTTCGTGCTCAAGATCATTACCTCCCCCCTCTTCCTCCTCTTCGTCTTTCTTTAGAGTCTTTTTAGGAAGGAAGTCTTGGAGGTGTAGAGGTGTAGGAGTAAGTAGCAGAGAGAGGCTGCTTTCTTAACGAAAGAAAACTACCTTGGCTAGCATTGAGGGGTGGACTGCCATTGCTAACTTACTCTTGACGCCAGCAGAAATTTCTCTTTTGTAAGGGAGTCTAGGAAGGAAGTAAAGAAGGAAGGGGGCAGCAGCTGAGCTTGCGGTGTATTAGACGACGATATAGTAGCGGCGTGTGGGTGAGTGTGCGCACTGTTCCAGCTTGTTGGCGAGATAAGTGGCTTTTGGTAGCAAAGAAGAAGAAGAAGAAGCAAATGACGGCATCCCGTGTATACACATAAGCTATGAGTGTACACAGCCACCACCATGCTACTACTACTAACTTCCGCCACCTTCTCGGTCGACGTCTATCGCCAGAGATTAGACTTGAAAAACGACGCTCAAGGTCGAACTTTCTTCTTGTTGCCCAACATAGATCTTCTTACAGCTTTGGCTACCCTCAGCTTACACACTTTATAATGGCAGCATCATCGTCGTCGGTGGTGTCCCGAAATAGAGTCTCTGCAGTCAGCTGCGCTTAATTTCTCATCAGTGGTAGGATTCTAATGAGAGCGAAATCCACAGCAAGTTGGAGACCGGATTAGTTAGCTCGGCTGTAGAACGACGATACAGAGTGGAATTGCAGTTTTGAAGTCCATTGGGGCAGAATCAAGGTTGCTTCCGTTCGGCCTTTGCACTGAAGAAAGAAGTTTTTGCTCCAGCGGGTTCATTCTTCATTTCTCTTGTGATCGGACGAAAAGCAAGAGGAGAAAAATCAGTGACGCCGACAAAATGAAAAAAAACGAAAATATCCTTTTTCTGTTACTCAGTGATAAACGTAATTTCTGGAGCACAAAGTCAAAGTTAAGTAAAGTGTAAAATGGGTCCTAGTGCGTTATAAAATGGCTTATTTTAGGTTTAATGTAGTGACTTAGACATGTAAGTGCTACTGAGGCATTCCTAAGGAAGTTTGCACAAAAAAATTGCGCTTAAAAGGCCTAAATAACAATTTTGGATTTTTCTCTTCTTTGATTTTGTGCAAGCGCCGTTCCGTCACGCAATTCACAAACTCAAAGATGAGAAATATATTTTGGACATTTTTCTGGCTAGTACAGCCCTAAAATAGGGGTTAACAGGTTATTTTATGTGTAGAACACGCTCACATATGCTTTAAATGGCCTAAATATGCACAATATATGTCGTAGTACACTTTTTAATTGAACTACTTTTTGCCGCTCCCAGCCGGGTAACTACTAGCCGCGTAACTACTGGGCTTAGAGCTCCGTCGGCAACCTTGTGAAAAGATTTCCCTGACGCTGCATGTAATATAACTTTACAGTTATTATATTAAAGCCTCATATGAAACTTTTAATGGGCTATTTTTTGAGGTATAGTACGTATTTGTAGCATTAATATTAACAAAATCGCGGATGTTTTCCTGTTCGCGCTTGCAAGCTGCTGAGCTGAGCAAGTTCGGCGACACCAGGACAAAGGGACGAAGGAATGTTTGGAAGTGGACAATAATTGTCGCCCATGACTGGCAATTAGTGCCTGTAAATCTAATGTAACACATTGTTTCCATTAAATTTCCAAAATATATACTAACAATTGTAGTTATACATGATTCCCCTTACAGTATTCATTTGCAGATGTTTCATTTCAAAATTTGGCATTATATATGCAATTTACATGTCATCCCTATCCCGTCGCAGAGAACTTGTTTACTGTCATAGTAAATAGTATATTGTTAGACACATATGTCAAATTATCCGTGACAGGGAAGAAATATTTCTCAACTTTGAGATTGTGGAATCGGATGGAAGCAGGGGAATGTACAAACTGAAAGATAGAACATTTTCCTTCTTTGACATTTTAACCAGTTTCCTAGAAATAAATTTTAAAATGGTTTGATTAGGTCTTTTAATAGAGCCATTTTCTAAGCATTTCGACAATAATATAGAATTGGAAGGAATTTTACTTAACTTTGACTTTGTGCTCCAGACTTCTAATGCATCATTTTAAGAACGCTAAACTTACATTTAATGGCACCATTTCAATCTGCTTCCTATTCTCCCAGATATGCTTAATCACAGAATCAGTGCTGATCTCCATCAACTGATTCTCCTCCTCCCCATCTTCAATAATGGCGAAGACCGCTACCAATAATAGATTGCAGAGAGTCAATTGGTTTGTCAAGTGATGGTTTTGTCAGATGGGCTTTCAGGTTACCAGAGTAGCTGGAGCTGATGATGAGGCTGGGTAAGGACCAGGTGCAGAGGAGGAGCCTAAAATAACCATAGTCCAACTTTTAAAAACTCAAAGCACTTCCTTAGCTCAAAGGAAGAACTTAGGGCAGGTTTTGGTCAATGAGGAAAGAGTATTCTTGCTCAAGTTCTTCCTGTGCTGTGGCTCAAAGGAAGCCCTTTGGGGTTTTAATAGATGAACACATAACCAACAATGTGAACCTGACTACCAGTTAGTTGTATATCAACTTATGTATGTAATAAATATACAAATAATGAGGGTAAATAATTCAGTATAACCAGTATGAAACTATAATACCTATAACTAAAATAATATTTGACATAAAATTGAGTAACTATCAATGGCAACTCACATTTCCTACATACCTTAAACTTGGTAAGCTCTTTGTCTTCAATTGAATGATTGGAACAATATACTCTCCAAGCAAAACCCCAAAACAGTAACAGGCACTCTCAAAAGGGCTCTTCCAATAGTTACTAGTTTTAGAACCATTAATGCTCAATTCATATCTGGCAACGTGATACAACAATATCCCACTTAAAAGTGTGCATAATGCAGATCCAATCCAAACAATGTTGTCCAATGGGGTTAAGAATGAAGTGTATGTTGAAATATGTCTTGGAGGTGGAGCAACCCAGCCAAGGTAATCAACATCTATAATTTGAGCTGGGTCCATCACCTTGAAATGCAAGTTTCTTGAAACATGATAAACACATTTAATTTTAGCCCTGTAATATGTAGTACTTAAAGTGGTTAAAGCCAAGCACTGGAAATCATTTTATTTGGATTGGCCTTTTCAAAATAAAATCATGGAAAATGTAATTCTTGATGTAATATTTAGGTGAAGTTCTATGTTATTGTAATTCCCAAGGTTATTATGAGAGACAAAAGGTTTGCTTGCTGACGGCTTCAGCACAAGCTACCTGTGTATGTAAGGACTTCTGAGACGCTTTATTCCTTAAAGTGGGCACGGGGAAAAAGAGGAAGATTCAAACGTTTTTCCCTTTGAGCAAATCTCCTTTACTCCCCCTCATCAAACCTGATTCCTCTTGTGACTCATTGCACACCCATACGTCAAATCAGTCCCATCCGTGGATAGCAGCCCAAGCGTCCCTGTCCAAGTCCCATTCACAATATCAATACTGCCCCAATCCTCAGGCTCCGGGCTCTCAACAGTCAGTTCAAAATTCAAATTTTCCCGCGCAAAATGCAGGAGCTCAATTTCGCCGCCCCAGTAGTCTCCATAGGTTGTGATATTGTTCATGCCCATGGCATGGATTGGCTCTGTGGCGAGGTTGTAGGAGAAGCTGTAGCCTGCTGTTCTGATGGTGTGGCCTTTGTAGTTTGGTGGCAAGGAAAACACCTAAATGGTCAAATGAATAGTGTAAAAGTAAATACATAAATGGAGTCGATCAAATGATATTCAGTTATCTTCATAGCACAATATAAGGGCGCGACATTTACTATTCTGTCCACAAGATGGCGGTGCAATCACGTTTATAAAGAGAACTGAGTCATTCTTCTCCAGCTGAAGCTAAGCCAATCATTTTATATTGCCATCTCGCGGACAGAACTCTCAAAGAAAGATAACGTTTTCTTGCCAAGCCTAAAGCACTGGGGGAAAGTAGGGAAGCATCCAAATTTCGCGCTCTTTTTCCTGCTTTTCGAGGACAAAAACAACGGAATTTGGCCATATTTTGCGGACAAAACCTCTCATCTTCCCTTCAGTGCTGAGTGAAATATGTCCGCGAGAAGCAGCAGGCAATGAAACGGGATGCAGCGTCATGCAGCTGTTGTTGGCTTGGCTTTCCTGTTTTCCCTACTTTCCTCCAGAACTTTAGCCAAGCCCATTGAGTTACAGCATTAAACAAAACCTGAGAAGCAAGATGCGCCATCTGGCGGATTTAATTGTTAATTTTGATGCTAGCCAAATTTATGTGTTATAACACACTGTATAGCTTTAAATGCCTAACATTAACCTTATCTCTTAAAGCAAGCCATTTTAAAGGCATTTTGACCCAATGCCACCTTATTTATTGTATACCTCTTGCAGAACATATGATCGGTCCAAAGGAATCATTCCAATAAATCCCCAAGACCTAAACACAGCTAATTTTCCATGAATTCGTTCCAATACAGCTGTTCTAGAATGTCTCTCGACCAAATGATGCTGGAATATCATTTGTTTGCTCTTTGGATTAGATGTTATGAATAAGATCCTGTTTTCTTGTTTAAAATAACCCGCGTGAACATATTGTTTGCATTGGATGTAGGAAAGCTCCAGAATGGTGAGAGCTTTGGAAATGTTTGAAGCAGACACCCAAAATACGATGAGTCTAAGGGAAAAAATACTTTTTAGCGCAAATATGATGCATGCATACGATTAAAGCGTTTCGAGGTAAAAATTATATATTTGTGAAATTAATTTTAAAGTCTCGAGCAAGTGTTACAGGCATGGGTGTGTGTAAGGTCAATTGCCACAGCAATGAACCTGTTTGCTGGGTCGTTTTTTAAATAATTCCCTCGTCAGATGGCGACTCCTGTGAGTAAAGATTTAAGATTTTCCCTTAGTATATCTCCACTCAAAGAAGTCGCCATCTGACGAGAGCACCATTCCAAACTGGCCCAGCAAACAAGTTCATTATGTAGTTATATTATTATTATCACTTGACTGGTTGTTTACATTGTCTGAGAAATTAAATTGTTTACTTACAGGGTGTCCCATAAATACTGTCGGAAAGCAAACAGCTATATCTCAGCTCTAAGACATCCCAGCAATAAGCCACTGGTACCATTTAAGAGATAAAGAGTTACAATTTTGCATGGTT
This sequence comes from Tisbe holothuriae, assembly GCA_900659605.1. Lineage (NCBI taxonomy): Eukaryota > Metazoa > Arthropoda > Copepoda > Harpacticoida > Tisbidae > Tisbe > Tisbe holothuriae. Next base: position 12,802 of record LR139773.1, on the reverse strand, counting down.
TTATTAAATACAGGCTAATTTTTTAATATATGGAACAAAAATGCATAAACAAAAGCATCACTTTTGCACCAAAACTCTCAATTTAAATGACATTTTTTTGGTAAAATGTTTATTTTGGGGATGTAAGTAATTTGTACCACTTCATTGCAATATAAATATATCATAACTTCATAGTGTACCCCTTTAGCTGCTATAAAGAGCCTCAGGGCCCCCATATAACAAGTCTCCAATTTTGACCATATACATTGTAAATTTTGTTACTTTTTAAAAGATGGCTTGATATGGGATATAATTGTAAATATTGAAACAAACCAATTGTGCCACCAAAAATTGTAACTCTTCCTCTCTTGAATTGTACCAATAACTTTTTGGTGAAATATAATAGGGCAGGGCTGATATATAGCTGTTTAGTTTCCGACAGTATTTATGGGACACCCTGTAGTCTACATTCATAGCACATTCTAGCATCAGTTAAACTAATGCATTTCATACTAAGTTTTACAATAGTGCATAGTGTAACATTAAACATAATTATAATTTCTTATTCCTACTGAAAGCTGCACTTTTATTATTAACATAAAAACTACGAATAACATTGGAATAAAGTCTTTATATCACCTATTCTTCAATCCTTCCGATAACACTGTCCTCCGTTTGTAGATTCCCTTGATCTCATGACCTTTTTCTGACTCAGATTGAGAGTTGTACGCTTGAAAAATTGGGCATTTGAAGTTGTCTCGTGATAGCTTTTCCATGTTGAAGAGCGAGTCTAATTCATGGATTCCAACACTGCTCCTAGACTTTGAAACGAAACGTTAACTTAAAATAGCAATATTTTATTCTTGATAAACTTTCCATGTTGACCAAGGATTCGAAATTTTAGCTCGCAGGCTTTGTAAAAGAAAGATACAGTAACTCAGTAACTCAAATATCAAAACACATTCCAAGAATTTACACCTTATGTAGAAGGTGCTAGAACTCCCCAAATTAAGAACTTATTTATATTATATTTATACATTTTATGTAATTATATAATGGCTCATAGCTGCAGCTGTTAATTAGCTGATTACTTTATTATTACTGGAAATTTAACGGTTGATTACAAATATTTATGCTAAATACTCATTTAAATATGGCTTGCGAAATCCTGAGATGTGTTTGATATTGTACTGGGGACCTGTTGCTCCCCTTAAATTTGTACCGAATACATTTTTAATTGTACAGTAAATATCATTATAATTGGGTTCCGCCTTCCCCTCATTATTGGCGGATACACGTTGTACTACTGTAATATGCGTTTAATACCTGCAGTAAGGAAGCTTCATGCAGGGTTCCAAGAAATTGCCGTGGGTCATCAATAGTAAAGTCCGTAATGATTGTTATATCAGAATTCTCTAAACTGTGGGGAAAATGATTTAATTTGTTTGATTAACATTGGGTAGTAATCGCTCAAACTTACGTTGAAACATCTTTTAAGATGTTCCCCAGATGACCGGCAATACTTGCCAATACAGGTTGATATGCCAGCACGATCAATATTAAAGCACGATAAGTTATCATTTCAATGGTTCAATGACAATTAAATATCCTGTAGAAGTATCATAAAGCAGAAAGTCCCAGTTTGGAGTGGAGAATTACAGAGTGACCGATTAATTTTAGATCAATATGAGACCAACGCTGCAACTTATGTATTAAATGTGCTGCATATGTTGCAAACGTTATCCTACAGAACATTGCATATTAAATGAAGTACCCTGTATAATTCAGTTGTTGGTAGATGTATCAAAATACCTCCACCCCAGCTAAAACGATAGTATATTCAATTTGTCTCTGAGGGACCTCCCAGACTGGCATTTCCGCCGAGCAATGTTTGCCATTGTGCCGGTAGTTTTCTCATTTCTGCCAAGCAATTTCAATTTCTGGGACTTAGAATGTTTAGAATTTGACTTCAATGGAAAATATTCTCTAAGAGAAATTTCCTCAGCATAAAATTGATTAGCAAAAGTTGCCACTCTGGGAGGCCTCTGACCGTAACGGTTAGTGTCGGGGAACGAAAGCAAGTTGTTTATTAGCATTTAATCAACCAAGCCAAGCCAAGCTATCAAACGAATGCCACGCTATCACACGACGCCACGCTAAAAGTTACCCCGTAGCATTTAAGATTGATGTTTGACAGGCAGTATGATAGAGATGCGCGATAAGTGCAGAACCGTTACGGCTGTCCAAATGATAAGAAGCAAAAGGTGTTAAATATGTTTTTATCTAATTCTACAACGACCCTGAAATAATCATTTGAAAAACTCATTTACCTATAATGTAATGTAGTATCAAAACATACGTTAAAATTTAGTCATTGTTAGCTCTTGTGAAGAGGTTTTATTTTGGATAGAGAACTCTCGTCATTTGGACAGCTGAGCAGGTATCCAGAACCGGAACCAGAACATTTTTAGAGACCAGACGGATCCGGATCCGGATTCAAGCTTAGCTAGACTAACTTTTACACTTTAGTGTATAAAATGTAATGTATACTATACAATTCGATTTTCATTTAATCGGATTGCGTTTAGTTATCTTTGGAACCGGATCCAAATCCTCAGTTATGTCAATCAAGGAGCCTTTTGAGAGACATTTAATAGGAACTTAATTAATTAATCAATACATTCTCATATCAATGAATGATTATTAATGTTAAAAAGTGAAAATATTGCGCAGGATTTATATTTTATGGCAAGGAAATAATGCGGGATATTTTTACTTGTGTAAAAATTTAAACATCTCACAGTAAAAATGTCAACAGAACTTTTTATTGGTATTAAATAGCAATTTTACAACTAACACATTAACGGAATGAAGTCTTGAATACAATTTTTATAATAATACATGTATGCATTTATGATATTGACATAAACACTGGGCGAAAGCCCGTGGCGGAATAGTTAGCGTGCGAGACTCCCATGCAAGGGGGCCGGGGTTCAAATCCCGGCCCCAGCGCTTGGGATTTTTCAAATGCGCCAAAAAGCTGCCACACAAATTGCCCATGTGTGACGTGCTATTGCAATGAACCTGCAAAGGTAGTCCCCTAAAATATATAAAGAGAGATATGTAGCTAAGAAAAATTACGTTTCATAAGAGGGCTTTTAAAACGGTATGCCAGCTATTGTACGCTTCAGTGTTTTTGCACACATTGAAGAAATGTGGAATCATCCTTTTTAAGGCGCTGCTATCGGGAAAGCGTGAATGTATGAGGGGGCTTTTTTGCATTTGGGATATTGACAAATACCCAACGAGCTAGTATAAACAGTTAAACTAACTATGAGGATATCAAGACATCTCTAAAGGAGATTGTAAATATACCTACTTACTTACACAAAGTTACAGTTTAACAATTATATGAAACATATTTTATGAATCTCTAACGCCGATAATTTAAATTAGAAGTTTACAATATTAATTTTATTGTGCCGCATATTAAAATATGATACAATGTTACGCATCTTTAAGTCTCAGGCTAGAGTTTGGGTGAGTTATGTCAAAATTTATATTCTAAGCGAATGTTATGTGTAGTCGGGTGAGGAATGTTCTCCGACTTTGATGCCAAAAAGGAATTTCTTGCATGATTGGTATGAAGAAAAACCTTTCATTGTTGATATTTTACACTTTCAATTGATCTTTTAGCATTTGTAAAAACGCATTTCCTTAATCGACACCAGGATAAAAACGTTCTTGTTATAAGCGCAATGGTTTTTGGTATTGCAAATATAAAATTTGGTTATGAGTAGGGAACAACGAACACTTCCTAAATAGAGCCTCTGCCAAGGTTAAACTTGACTTCCTAAAGAGCCTCCTCATTGTTCTACATGATGTATTGGTCAGACAGTGTTTGAATTAAATATGGGTTCTAGCACAACGTTAATTTTGTAGACGCCTTTTCTTGCTTATTTTAAAGAATAAAATTGTTACTCTTCATTCCAGAAACTTATTATAGTAATTTTGAGTTGAAGGTTAAGTTGCTTGATTATATTTCTTCAATTAGAAGCCGTAGCGAAATATTGTGAATAATTCACCGTTTAATATAAAACGTCGCCATCAGCGATCTCTTCTCTTTTCGTCGCTAAATTTGTATGGTAGTCACGCAACTTAGCTTGCGCATGCGCATAGGAAAGAAAATGTCGCAGCTTCAAATCAGATCTGGGGGCTCTTTTTACACAATTTGCTAAAGACTTGGCTAAAGACTGTTCTACGCAGTTACAGTTATTCTACTTACACTTTAGTTATGTTATCTGAACTGTTGTGATATTTATAAACAGATGTTGTCAATCTAGGGGCTGTTCCAGCCTATACGTAGGATAGCCCTCAGATCGTTAATATCTAGACGTGAGAGAGCCCCCAGTTTTATTTCAGAGACGTGAAAGAGCCCCCAGTTCGATTTCAGAGACTAAGAGAGCCCCAGTTCGATTTCAGACTCAAGCAGGCACTCAGTTGCGCTAGAAAGGCTACCAGGTGATAGAAGCTAGATGCTAGAAGCTAAAAACTAAATTCTAGAAGCTAGAAGGAAGAGAAGAATCTTAACATTAGCGCTGCGTAAAAGAGCCCCCAGATTAAGTTCCTTCCGCTAAATCCAAGATGGCGGAGGAGAGGTTCATAAACAGCTATATTTGACAGTTTAACGAGACACGGTGAATATTAATTGAGCATGCGTCAATTTTGCGTCATCTAATTGATACGTGACGGACGAAATATGCGCTTACGGACGACCTTTACACGGCCAAACAGTTAATTAGTATTTTTAATTGAAGTACGAACTATTTATAATAGTTTAAAATTAGCCAGGTAACTTACGGTTAAAAGCGACATTAATTTAAGAAATATGCAGAATGAATTGAAATTTCAAAATGAGTTTGGCTGTGTAATACGCACAAAAACGCCAACTCATTCTTGAATGTAATCACGTGTTCTGTTGTTGGCTCCTGTTCAGGAAATAATAATTTGAGCTTCTGTAGCCTTCATGGCACAGTCTGCGGGAGATAATGAGCTCCTTAAATAATTTATAATACTTAATCAGTTCTCAAGCTCTCAAGAATGTTAATAAATGAATCTGCTGGGACATAATACATCAGGCCTTGCTTGTACCCTTCGTCAGCTATAATCTTGTGTTTTGCCGTAATAATAAGACTTCCTTAGGGAGCAACAACAGCCTATTTTTAACTCAATGCAGCAAAAACAGGCTTAATCAATCAAGCTGAAGAATATTTCTTGAGTCCCTAATTGCACTCCTTCCAGTCTAGTACAGTGTGAATGTCTGGGCATGTTTATAATGTAAAAGGACTTTCGCATTTAAAGAGTTTATAATAACTGTATGTATTAGGGGGGACGTGGTAGCCGTGATCGCAAGTCTCTCGTCCCGGCAAACCAAGAGGTTGCAGGTTTGATTCCCCCTAGTGGCATGATGATGAAAATTGCGGTTACGGCGTACTGGCGAATGAACCGAAAGGTAGTGCCCAGAAATATACAATACGGGATCACCAGTACAATATTTTTTAAAAAAAACTGTATGTATTATATATGCTTACAGGCCAAATAATCCTACTGTACATAATGAGTAGACGAATTAAAAATAACGTTATTTTTCTATCTCATTGCATTTTTACAAGCCCAACTTTGTTTTACGAGCTCCCAACAATGAGACAAGCCAACTGTCTATCTTAGAAAGAAAGAATTGCAATTAGCCCTCTGAAGGCTAAATATTTTATTTTCTTGGCAGAAAAAATGAATCAGTGCCTCCTTCTACTTTAAGTCATTATATGACAAGAGGAGGAAAATAATAATAATGGGACATGTTATTATTTTAGCGGCAGCCTTCACATATTTTTGCCTCCTTTTCATCCGTTGGAAAAAGCGCGGGAAATTTGAAATTAATTTTGTGAAGGAGAGCTCTCATGGCCTTGAACTTGAAATTGCTATTCTGATGATATTTGCATAAATAGGCATTTACAATATTGAGTGTTACATTTGCAAAAATTGAGTGTTCAAATCCACATAATGTTTGAAATACGTTTACCGTTAGACTGAAGATTTTGCAAGAATTATATTATCAATATCCATTTTGCACAATTTCGCAATCTCAAATGTGTTCAAAATATTGTTCTCCTGTCTGGCAAAATGCTCTAAAATGGAGAGCAGGGGTCAAAGTTTATCACTGCCGAGTCGAATATTGCACACTAGTCGAGATAACCGCAAGGAAGGGTTATGATCGTAATATTACGAAATTAAGGTCGTCATTATGCAAAAAAAGTTTTGTGGGTAGTTCTTGAGTAATAATATTAAATGTTTTAATAGATAAAATAATTACATTAGTTACGTTTAGCCCTCCTTCCGTTGAACTACGCAATGAAGGTTTATAATTTTAAGGTTTTCCTTATGAATAAAAACACGTTTGAGAGCAGTTTTCCAAATATAATAGGTCCCAAATATAGTGTATGTAAAAATACATGTTTCCTTGAAGGGATTTACGTATAAAAATGAATAAAAAAGGTACGTTTTAGCCCCCGTAAAACCACAATTCGTAGTACTACGATCTGAATAGAATCAAATCCATTCATGACATCCGTCCACACAATAAAATAATGCAAGTGGTTTTCCTTTTAGAGTCAAATATAAAACCCTCTCTTCTGCATAATTGAGGTCACATTCAGACTTTTATTTTACAAACATCTGTCTCTGTGTGTTTGTATATAATGCATATATTTTATATGGCACAATGGATTCTGTCGGGAATTATTTTTAATAATAATACTTTATTCCAGGCATTAATTAAGGGTTAATAAAATATATTGCGAATCATAAGCTATAATATCATATACAGTATGTTTTATACCCTTTGAGACCATTGTTCAACTGAAGTTTTACAGCTTCACACGACTTGCATTATTTTCAGCGTGTAAAGTAGGCCTACTTTTAAGACCAAGGAAAACACAAATCTGGCTTCTATTTTCTACTCTCTCTGCCGTTTTTTGCAATTTTCTAGGAAGGAGAATGAAGGAAAAAAGATATGGCGTCTATTTATACCGCGACAATCTTTTTCTAGTCTATTTTTCTGGTGTCATGGCAGGGTTGCCTTTTTGTAGAAATTATATTATATTATATCCAAGGATTTTTATGGGCATTGCACAAATATTCTGGGCAGTATAATTATGCCTAATATTCCATTACTACTGTACTAATGTTTAAGGAATATTGCAATGCAATGATAACTTTTTCTTTTAGATACGGCCATGTTACGACTCTCTATTTTTACCAAAACATTGCGTTGCGGCTTTTTAGAGAGCAAAATACTTTTGTCCCCTCTCTATAACTTTTAGTCTCTTTTTAACCTCCTGACAGGCTCTGAAAGCAATTTGTTTGAGTTTCATTCAGATAAAAAGAATGGGAAAAGTAACTTTAGTTGTAAAACGGTTCATTTGGTGAAAATGGAGATTTAAAACGGTAGTTTTGTATGGGGATTGGGGACAGAAACAGAGTTACAAGAAGTCAAATTTGGCAAGCATAGAGATTAGGGAGAGCTACCTTTTATCACTTTTTTAAGGATTTGAGTACAAAATGATACACTTAGATTAGAAAATAAAGTTATTAACCCTATTATTTTTGAAGCTACGAGTCTATAAGCAGCAATGTCAAGAATACGGAATTTCCAACTAGACAACATTTACATATGATAGTAGTTTAACATGTATAACGTTAACGTTATAGAAATGTATAAATGTCTTACCTTATTTTCCAAATCCTCCTTTCCTTCTTCATCCGAAATATCGACACTACTCGGCCTCGATTTCCGTCCATATTTCTTATTCCTAATCACCACCTTGGGCTCAACCTCAGCCGACGCCTCCGAGGAGTTCAACACCTCCGAGCTCGGAGGAGGATTCGTCAACCGCTCGAGGAACGTGACGAGCCCCTCCTTGAAGACTCCGAACGGCACCTCCGAGCGGGACTGGAGCAGGTCTCCGATGAGGCTCTCACTCTGCTCGGAGGGGAGTTCCAGTTTCTGGCAGAGGGTTCGGAGACCGGTGCTTCCGAGCGTCTCTGAGGAGGATGAAGCCTCCGAGCAGGAGAGGAAGAGGTTTCGGAGTTGGTCCTCGTATGAGTCGCATCGTTCGAAGCTGGGGCGATCCATTATTTTAACAGGAGGTCAGACCTGAAAGATAAGATGACACGAAACGTTAATTTTTTTATTCTTGCGCATTGCATTGAATATTTTGTTGATATATTCCACCGTCATACCCGAAAAAACCTCTAAAAATACCCAATATGTTTCTGATCATACTAAAGACTTAAAAGTCTTAAAGTAAACGGTAATTTTATTAAGTTTAATATGATCATTATGTCACATTAATTTTAAGTATAGTGTAGTCGTCTTTTTCTTATTTTAACGAAATGTATCCCCTGCTAAGGGCCAAGGTTGAAGGGTTAAACTACTAAAGTACTTTCATTATTTCACTCTAATTTCATCACTGCACTGTTTTACACCTTCCGGAAATGAGCGTCAATTTGAGACGGGAAAAGTCATTTTGCTCATACGTGCATTGCATTGGAAAAAGTATTTTGCTACACATATTTGATAGGCAAGATGGAACCATTTTTATGTTATACACATAAACCCACTGTGGGGTCCGGTGCCAAACCGCTACTTTATGAATTCGATATATTTAGTCCTTTCAAAGTGGATTCTATGTACACTTTGCATGCTCATTACAGAACTAGATTTGCTTTTGCACATTTCCTGTTGCAAGTATGATTTAAAGGGGTTTTTCATCATTTTGGACTGTTTACTTAGCCTTACTCCATATAAGTGTCCAGTTTATTTTTGCATGCACACATTTCTAGAGCTCATGACATACCATAAAAGTTTTTTGATTTTTATCTATCATATTAAGGCTAGAAAACGTCGAGTTCCGGTTCGAGAATCCAAAAAAACCGCTACTTTCCGAGGTTGGAAACGTAAAATGTTTTGGTTAATAGAGTTGTCCAAAAAACCGCTACTTTACGCTTTCGATGGTTTAAGGCACTTTTAGGCATTGAAAGTCAAATCTGAGGTTATGTATGAATAGAGCTCATCAAGAGCTTTCCAAAGAGTACTGAAACTCTTCTGTACGATCAACATAGACCCAATTGAGTTTAACCTAACCAAGGTTTTATAATAAACTATGGATAACTTTACCATGATACGAGTAAGCTCTCCGCGACTTTAAGTCAACAACGTTTTGAGGCACTATAATGTTGTTAAACTAAATATACAAGTTTATATTTGAAGAGAGTTCATTGAGAGCTTTCGAAAAAGGGGGTGGAGGTCAAAAGGCGTAGCGAATCCAAAGCTTGGGGCCAAAAAGCTCAGCTCATCCCTGTCTTTCATTGAGATACAAAAGTATTTTTGTATAGCAATGCTGTCTGCAGCTCTGTTATAGTCAGTTTAAAGAAGCTATTCTAGCAATACATGAAAGTTTTACATGAAACATTTATTGGGCGTTCATTATGTTCCACAATTAGTTCAGTTTAAATGAGCAATTCTTGAGGCACTTTAATGTCGTACATGGGACTTTAACAGTGCCTCATCCGGTGGCCAGCACAAGCGGGCTTGGAAAGTATAAACTTTAAACAGCCAGAAAAAAGACAGAGCTAGAAACTGGAAACAAACTGGAAACTGGAAACAAGGGAATGAAGTTACAATTCATTCTTGCCTCTCACACAGGTCTATTCGTTTTCTTGTTGAATCAGAAGACTGGAGTAATCTTCTGATTCAACAAGAATAGACCTGTGTGAGAGGCAAGAATGAATTATACCACATTATGGTCTCCCACGGCCTAGCCACTGGAGCAGAGAATATGATTAACAATAGTCCAATAGCCAACCATATGACAGTGTTTAGTGCATTTTATCACGACTTCATATAAGTAACATCTCATATAATTAACCCAAAAGGCCTTTGAACAAGGGACCTTTGTTCAGGTAATCCCTAAGGAGTCCTGGCGCACCAACCATCGACTTCTCCATAATATAGTACAAAAGCTTTTTATACTACAAGAACCAATTGCACTATGTACGCCGTTTGCTCTATGTACGCCTTTTGCACTGTGTATGCCTTCTGCATTTGCCGCTTTTAGTCGGCTACGCTTTTTGGCCCCAAGCTTTTGCTCTGCTACACTTTTTGAACATCAAATCCGAAAAAGTACATAACCTCCTCTGTATGTTAAGAAATACGTTTTGGGACAAAAATCCGCTACTTTACAAATAAGTATTTGTGAAATTGCAAAGTAGCGGTTTTTGGTCCCAGAATGTATTAATGAAAGCCTGAACTTTATTTATATATAATCAGGACCCTAAGTGTATTAACTAAGTGCAAAATGCGCGGCAAAATGTGAGGCATTACGCACTTATGCATCGCCACCTTTAGTTGCACTTTCATTGATGAAATGAAGAAATTTCAATATTTTGTTTGCCCATATATAGAATAAGCATCCTACGTTGAACCAGAGAAACTGGTTAAATATTAGCGCGGTGCAAAGTTTGGAATATTTTGACAAATTTTGACCAAATATCCTGAACATTAGTCTTTCGAAGCTTTTGGTCACTTTAAAGCTTTCAAAGTCAAATCTGAGGTTATATTTAAAGAGAGCTCATCGAGGGCTTTCCAAAACGTACAAAACATAATTTTAATATTCTTTTTAGGTAGGTAAATCGGGACAATAGCGCAAAATGTACCGGGGTTTTGTCCCCAAAATATATTAATGAAAGCCCGAGCTTTATATTTACAAAACTTTAGGCTTTAGAGTGCTCTTCAACTAAGATATGATGCTATATCTAAAGAGAGCTCATTGAGGGCTTTCCATAATTACAGAAACGTCTCTGTATGTGGAGTATAACCCATACGTTTATATCTTCCTTGTACGACCCATATAAGAGTGTACGTGCGCCTAATCGCGCGATTCCTAAGTATTGAAGTATTGTTTTAAACTAAATTATATTTAATGAAGTACTTCTGTAAGCTAATCAAAGTTTTTTTGAGTGTTAATGGAATCCAGAACTTAATGTACTATACTATTTCTAATTACACGGCGATTTTTTTTCAATTTTTAAGTGTTAATAGACCGGGTCTTTCAAAAATACATTAAGAAGCAAAAAGCGCGGCAAAAAGCGGCAAAAAGCGGCAAAAAGCGGCAAAAAGCGTGTTTGTTTCAAAATAGTAAAAATTTAGAATAGTTTAAATTTGAATTAAGACGTTTCTGCGTATCTTACTACATATTTCATTTTTATGCAACATGTTTATGAACATGTATAGCACAGTGCAGTTTAAAAGTAAAGTTTATTTTTTCATTTATCTTACAATAATGACTTTTGAAATCTCCAGGTCTTTAGTGCTCTATGCTAATACTTAGGTGCGATTGCGCACACGTGTCACACATCTTCATAAGTAACTAATACAGGTCTGTGGCACACACATTCATACACTCTTATACGGGTTATACTAAACATACAGATACGTTTCTGTACTTGTTTGAAAGCTCTGGATGTGCTCTCTTCAAATATGACGTCAAATTTGAGATTACAGGCCTAAAAGAGGTTTAAAACGTCGAAAGATGAAAGTAGCGGTTATTTATACCGCTACAGTACTAACAAAAATTTACTTTGCAATTTTTAACATGACATAACAAAGATATATGTAATATAAGCGCAAGGTCCTCTATATTTTCCAAAATATAGAGTTGGTGATGCCAAGATATATTTAAAATATTATTAATATTTGGTATCACTACAATGCTACAAAGTGAACCGCTACTTTGCAGAAAATCTTGTATTTTTTGCAAAGTTAATTTACTTTAACAATTAAATATCCTAACGTTAAAAGTTTTTGATTTACTATGATGAACAAAGTTGAAATAACTGCTACTTTGCAGAAAATCTTGTTTTACAACGTAAATTTTCTTTAGAAAGAATATTTAGGGTAGGGTAAACTTAAATTTTGAAAGTTCCAATTCTTCATTTAAAAAAACCGCTACATTGCATATTTTTTTTTTACAAAAAATGCAAAGTTCACAAAAAGTATTAATGGAACAATAAGTAACATATAAACTTCATTTATTGACTTTATTCTAAAATCCGCTACTTTGCATGTTTCCTTAAAAATATGTAAAGTGTACAAAAAATTTAACGGAGCATCATTTGATTTAACATGTAAACCTAAATTTGAATGCTGCAGCTCTAAATTTATTAAGTTTATTCTAATAATCGCTACTTTGCATTAATTATTTTAATGTATATGTCTGTACCCACTGAGCAGCAATAACAAAAATACCACAAGGTAAGCATGTGCGGTTTGTAGAATACAAACCAAGGTCGGTTTCGGTTTCGGTTTCGGTTTTTAAATAAACCAACATTCGGTTTTTGGTTTTCGGTTTGGTTTTTGCCTTATGTATTAATTATTGTCTTACTCAATACCAGTTCATGAAAGTAATAATATTTAGCAATATACAAAAGAGAAAAAGAAGGGTTTTTTACCCACTGAGCCTCCACCTTGATCTATATATTTGTTCGGTTAAAAGTTTGGTTAAATTAGAGATCTCCTCTAGGTTAAATGTTTTGGTTAAATGTTCGGGTCTCTCTTAAAAGTGTCTGATTCCCAGGCCTCTTTGAGTGTACAAACGCCTTTTGAGATCCATAAAGAAGATTTAAAATTCAAAATTCAAAGTAAATGCCGTTTTACAGAATAAAGCTTATTTACTTTGTAAAGAAAAATATATTTGCACAAAATTAT
>LR139772.1:0-24688 GCA_900659605.1 Tisbe holothuriae | reverse complement strand
GTCTTTAAAAAATGGGCTCAATGAGGTTTTATTTACAATTTAGCTAATTTTTTGACTGTATGCATGCTGTCCAAGGAAACGAAATAAAATTCCACACCTCCAAAGCTCCAAAGCTTGCCCAGACCTTAGGCCAATAGAGACCAATTATTTAAATAACTCTTTGCCATCTGTAGGACAATAAGACAACAGTTTATTCTATAGCACATTTTATACACATGTTGGGTCACCCAATAACGTACAATACCGGGTGCGATTTTTTCAATGGCACTCTTGGGTCTCTGTTACAAAAACTTAAATAAATCAACCCTAGTAATTCCGATTAAAGCCAATTTTTCTGTGCTTGTAGATATTATGTCTGGGCACATTCCTTCGTAATGAAACAGCCATACATGGTCATATATGCCTCCTTTAGGACCTGAACCAAGACCAGACGTGCCTAATTTAGCTGAAATCCAAATTAACCTGTAACTCAGAGGGAGACTGCATGAGAGACTCAGTACTGCTCATATATCTCAAACATATCCCCCTCGTCATTTGCCACCAGATTCAGAACCTTCCAATAGAAAAAAAACAGTATGAAGGCAATATTGTTCTAACCCAGACCATGGTCCCCATGGACCCCTCTGGAGGACTTTTTTGCTTCAGGGCCACTGTATGTACAGATTCTCATTCCTGTTGGAACAAAACTAATTTCTGGTAGTTCCTTGTCACATTCTACATCCATTGCAGAAGCATATGCCTCAGAGTAGTCAGTTATATTTGAGCTATTAACCAAAACCACCAAAACTAAGCCCGAAACAAGACTGGCAGGGTTAAAAGCTTCCCAATCATTGTAGAAACTTCACATAAGTACAAAGAATTGTCCCCATTCACTAGATATTTAGGTTGTTGGTGAATCTCTCATCCATGAGAATGCCATTAAATGCATTCTGAATGCAAACCAGTGTCTTTATTTGACACTCCAGTGACCTCAGTGAGGTCCTCCAATGGCAACCCGGCGTGGGCCAGGGCCACCACCGGGACCCCTGTTGGCGGCTAGAGATACTGGCAGTCAGTTTACAACAATATTTATTTAATAAAAAAGCTTCATTTTGGGTGCTGTTAAGCAGGAAATCTGGAATTATTTGAATAAAGTATGTATCTTTCGAGTTATGGCAGGTCAAATTGGAGTGCCATTGAAAAAATCGCACCCGGTATGTTGTTTATAGTCTGTGCATCGTAATCATTGATCCACTGTAAAGGTACTTTGGAGTCCAATGTTTATCACTTTTATACCAAACATTAGCTTCACTTGACACTGTGTATTAACGACCAAAGCCAGAGCACCATTAAGGCGGGTTCCATGGCATATCCATCCCATCTCAGGATAAACCCATGGAATTCTTTTTTTTCACCTAGCAAACGTCACGCCTCGTGAAGATAATCGCAAAAACAAGCACTCCAGACAGACATTGAAGAAAAAGTTAAGCTGAGAAGAAAAGCACACTCGTCGTAACACTATCAAAACTTTTTGCTACTCCTTTGGTCACACATTCCCAGATTTAACTTTGACGTCCCTTTTCTGCAGGGACTCCAAAATCGAGACGTACCAGAAAATGTGGCGCTACATGGAAAGCAACGAGCCCGAGACGTTTGTCAGCTCGTATGAGGAGGGTGTTGAGCGGGTTCTGCGTGGGAATTATGCCTTCTTATGCGAGAGCACCATGCTGGACTATCTCATTCAGAGGAATTGTAATCTGACCCAGATCGGTGGGTTGTTGGACAATAAAGGGTATGGAATTGCGACTCCAAAAGGATCAAAGTGGAGGGACAAGATATCGCAGGCGATACTCTTTCTACAGGTATTTTTTGAAACATTTCCCGGTATATACTAACATACTTTTCAATCTAGTACGATATGGCATGTATGATTTTATGAATACTGTTGACAACAGCCAATCGCGGTCACTAAATTTAATGAACTGGCCAGCAAAATGTCAATGTTTTGATCATAATGACAGATAATAATTGATTTTTTTCTGATTTAACAACCGAACACAGATTCATGATCCTACTATACAAGAGGCCTGCATGTTAAAACAAAAATATGCTGTTTCAGGAGAAGGGCGTGATCCAAATGTACTACGACAAATGGTGGAAGAACCACGGCCACCACAAGGAGACGGCCTGCTCCACCAAGAAGACTGTGGACCAGAAGGCCATGGCCAACGCCCTCGGCGTCGTCAACATTGGCGGCATCTTTGTCGTCCTCCTCTGCGGCCTCGCATTCGCGGTCATGGTCGCCATCATCGAGTTCTGCTGGAGCAACCATATCGGACGGTCGGCGGAGGGAGATAAGAAAGCGGACAACAATGTAGAGGACGGGGATACGGCCGTGTCGCTTTGTTGTGATATGGTGCGAACGCTGGCGCCGTATCTGTTTGGGGTGCGGAGGGATGAGGATGCCTTGTCCGCGTCTGGGCAGATGCCCGTGGCGGTGATTGGCAGGGAGAACTGCTCCAGTTGTTCACTGGTTAGGGATAATACTAATTTGTGACCGGATTAATTATCATATTGTGTTGTATAAAGACGTTTTATATGAGGTAATGTGTATTTGTTATAAAATACTGGCATATTAGCATGTATAATGATACTGTATAAAAATATATAAGCTGTAAAAATGTATTTAATAGCTAGCTAATCTGACAATGGAAGTGAAATATTCCGAATCTTGAAGGTATATCCAAAATTCTTAAAATCCTGCTCGTATATCCGATACAATGCCAAGATATCCTCATCAGAGATTGTATCAAAATACTTCATCAAAATCTCCTCATGGGACCACTTCCCAGAGTGTTTGTTCTCCAACCCTAACGACCACTCCGTCCCGGGCTCCAACCACTGCGCCAGGTAGTCAGACTCCTCAGCCATGTTCTCAAACTTGAGTATGGCATCAAATTTAAGTGTGCAGACGCCACACTCACGTGACATGGGCATCCAGTGCTCATTCATGGACTCTGGAGTCTTTTTGAGCAAATGTTGCACAAACTCCCAGAAGATTGGCAGCTTAAGATCTCTGCTAGTGTCAACGGGAATTGGCGCTCCAAAATTGTTTTCCTCGCTAAAGAAGTCTGCAGGGAACACTACTTCCGCCTTGCTCCTGTACGCATTCCTGATTCTTGTAGCAATGGGTCCAAACACCCAACCCGCCTTAGTTAACGCTTCATGTGAAGGGTAGCGTTCCAGCTTGTCCCTGAAGGCGGAAACAAGCCGGTCAAAGGGGTGGCGGACCACCAGGAAGCGCTTGGCTCCATCACGTGGACGAAGACCGCGGAAGGTGTCGTACACCTCTTTGTTGAAGAAGAATGACTCAGAATGACGTTTGATGGGTATCAATGGAGCTGCTGAGGCATCATAGCGGTTCAACTCAGCCTGGAAAGATTACCATTGAGGCATTCTATTAACTAAGACTTTATATTAACTAACATACCTTATTTTCAACAATCTTTAGAAGAAAGTGTGCAATGGAAGAAGACCCTGCTTTGAACACAGGACACCAGTAACCTTTCTGCTTTGTCAGGAACAGCAGGTGAACCCTCTTGAACCCCTCTGGAGGGTTTGGCCCTGCTAACCCATTCAGCTGACACTGCTGTTCCAAATGTTGCACACGAGCATCCAACCTCTGCTCAACCTCAGCCAGGTGCATCTGTCTGGCCCTGACTGCGGCCAGAGAAGGTAAGCGTGGGGCGCCTCGCTGAGTTTGCAGAGTCCAGCATGAGCACAGCACGGTGGCAGTGAGTGACACAGCTGAGAGGAATGCTAAGACCTTGAGCAGTGGTATTGCCATTGCTGTTGAAATGAGACTATTGCTTGATGGCAACTCCGGCATGGCTATTAAAGAGTCCGTGGGCACTTTGATAGTTTCCGATTTCATGTTGAGATCTTGTCTGATATGACTATGAGTTTTATTATAAATTAATCAAATGGGTTGCATTTAAAGTTTGATCAGAACAGCCTGGCGGTCACTTTATGACTGAACGATAAACGCAAATGGCTATCACAACCAATAATTTGAAGCATAAATAAAATTAATAAGCATAGGGCAATAACAACAATCCTTTTCAATTTATATCTACGCATATTTTTGATTTAACTGTACGTCTACTTTGCCTTTAAAAGTTCTATTATACATTATGAAAAATTTAATTACATAACATAAAATATAGACGAGTTGCTAATTTGCCTTAGTTCTCTTTAACTGCGCCGTTTACACAGTTAAAGGGAACTAATTTGCATAACTAATATACTGTATCCGGTATGTATGTTAATGTTATGCTTTAAACTTAAATACTGTTGTCCTTTATCTGTTAACTGCATCTGGCTCTGATTTTCTGCCAGTGATGGTTGCCATCCGGTGTCTTGGTATGAGCAGCCGGTCATTGTCGTAATTTAAGCTTAATTTTAATGGATTATATTCTATGGAGCAATGCTACTTCCGAATAGTTTCGTTGAAGGCTACATGACTGTCAAACACAAATTCAATGCTCAATTAACAATAATATGACAACATAAATCATCATTGTTCGAGTACATTGAATATTCTTTCAATAAATTTAACCATGTGCATGCATGCACCTAGTATAAAAGATATATTTCGTCCAAGAAATCAACAAGTACTACTTACATGAAATCAACGCAGACTTGCATAAATGGGGATTCAAACAATATAACACGCATGTCTTTTTATAACATTGTACGTATGAGAACACGCTATGATGTACAACTTTTAAACATAAAAATTAGCCAAATCATTTTAATAAGTAGACATAAGTCACATAACTCAAATGATATTGCCTGAAATATGCAGTTTAGATACCAAGACTGGCCAGAGCTGTTGAGGGGCCTTTTGGGAGTCCCTAGCAATAACAAAACTTGGTTTCTCAGTGTGAGGAAAATCAGTTAATAAATAATGAGTGTATTGCCTTTAACTGCACTTATTAAAGTGCTGAAGTGCGCACATTGGAGATATACAGTATACAGGGTGATTTTTTTCAAGTTACCTTGTTTCAATTGTTCATAATTATTTTATGGTGCATTTTATCTAGTTAGATATGAAACACAAATTGTTTTTCATGTATTGGAATTTTTACATTTTTATGCCCATATTTAGGTGCACACTAAGAGTGGGGATATTTTTTATATTTTACAGTACTTAACTCTCTTTTTATGACATATCTTGTGCACTTTGGATAGGACTACCAGTTATTTTGGTCAAAATCAGGTTTCCACGTTTTTCCATTTTTCTGGGTTGGAAGGAATATTATTTCTAACTTTGTATAAACGCCAACGTCGCCAAGCATAGAAAAAATTACATAAAATTGAAAATGTTACATTTTGAACAAAAATTTCCAAATCGCAGAAAACTTTTTTGCTTCATAATCAAATTAATAAAATGAGCCAGATAGGAGTTTTAACAATTAAAACAAGGTCATTTGAAAAAGAACACCCGGTAGTAGAAATATAAAAATCAATAATGCATTAATAATCTCGTTAGTTTAATTCTAGCCTACTTCTTTTACGAAAAAGTGAAAGAAAAGGGGCCATCTTAAATAGTTACTTTGTAGGTGGTCACAACAAAATATTACTTCCTATCATAGACATATAGCAAGCAGAAGATGGCCCTGCTGGTTTTTCATCCTTTGAGATGAGCTCAACAATTTTAATTGCCATATTAATGATATTACTGCTTCCGTCCATTCAATGGATATTTTCTTTTTGAAATATACAAGTAAGCATGCGAGTGATACAACTGGAAAAAGATAAGCTGAAGTGCAATCCAAATACTATGAATATGAAAAGACAATTTGAATAAGACTACAGATGACTGATGCAAGAAATAAGCAAATTCGATTTTTATTTAGACAAAAAGCTTTAAGTCATATATTTAACAGACAATGATTAGTTTACTTCCTTTTTGTATTCTGGATGCAACTAAAACATAACAGGTTGATAATATAGTAGTTTTAATGTTACTAATGCTGAAGATTTCCTTGAAGTAAATACAAAATTACAATATATAATATTCATAAATCATCAAGCTTTTGATCCAAAAGCTGATCATTATTGCCACATTGTAGCCTTCCAACTGTAGTTCAAGGAATGTATAACATTAAAGGCACTTCTTTCACACCAAAATACTGTTCCTAACCTTCTCCGAGAAGGCATCCCTAATAACCACAAGCCTCCTGCAATCCACACAAGTCACAGTGACCTCAGAGGTGACCACATTGAGAGAGTAGCCACCCTCGATAGGATCAAGCTCAGTCTCACACTGAGGGCAGTAGTCCAGAGACTGATCCACGCCCTGAGTCAGCACAAGTGGCGCCTGGAAGTCATCCTCATGGTCCTCGAGAATATTGTCTTCCAGAGCCTCCTGTATCTCCTTGCCAGTCTCCTTTCCATCCCCATCTCCTTGGAGAGCCTCTTTCAATGTGAACACGGATTGCTCCTCATCGATCTTGAATCCAAATGCATTGATCTCATCCGGACTGTCGGTGAGAGTCTCTGATATTGCAGCCTCCAAAACGTCAGTCCCACTAGACTGCTCATCCTTTATTGATATTGCCAGGGTAACTTGTCCTGTTGCTGTTGTCTCCTCATGGACTATTTCAATGGGATCCACTTCTACATTCTTTTGAGGGGAATCTTCCTTTGGGGCTGGAGTCTCTTGTTCCAATGTCTCAGTCTCCACAATCTGTTCCTCTCCAACTGTAGTATCTTCATAAATGTTTTCAACGACAATTTCGACTTGTGACTCCTCTTCAGTGGCAACTTCAATATCCTGGACGGCGTTTGGAATTTCAATGGACTCGTTCGACAGCTCCAGACTCTCATCGTCCTCCTCTTCATCATCCTCCGAGCAATATTTCCTAGTTGGAGCCGGGGTTGCTGGCCTTTGGCTGACGCTCTTTGCTGGTGTGAGCTCTTCTTCATCTGAAAAGTCTTCAATCTCCTCCTCGCTGTCTGCTGGAGTTGGTAACCGTTCGGAGGAGGGCTCCTCGGAGACTTCCTCTTCAACAATGTCCTCCGAGTTGAGAATGTCTTCCTCGTCGGCTGCTGTATCATTGATTTCGTCACTGTCATCCTCTGTTGAGAACACTTCAATATCTTTCTTCCTGCCTGTAGGTTTGTCTTGCTCCTCAATCTCTTCTGAGCTCTCTTCTTGCTCAGTGTTTGCTGGCTCTTCCGTAGAAGATTCCTGCGCTGTAGTTTTAGGCTCTTCCTCGGTTACAATTTCCTCAGATTTTGACTCGTCCTCTTCCAAAGTTTCCCCTTGTTCCATTGATTGCACTTGTTCCATATCCTCAGTGACAACCTCAGTCTCCAACTGAGCCTCCGGAACTCTCTCCTCAGCGCCTGATTTATCCGACATAGCAGACAATCTTCGTTCCTCCACCTGAACTGAGTCGAAGATTGTCTCCTCACTCGTGTCCACCTTAACGCAGACTCGAGCAACCTCCTCTTCAATGGCGTCCTCAACAGGTGCGAGCAGGTCAACAGAGCCTCCGACAAGGCTCTCCCTCCTCTCATTCGGGGAGGAATCTCCTGCAAATTCATCCACAAGATCTGCGCCAATCTCATCAGGAACGGAGATTAGATCATCCTTCCTGGACGGCTCTGCATCCGACTCCTCCTCTGCTGTCGAGTACGAGTCGGCAGCGCAGATTCCGTCATCAAAGTCGTAGAATGAAGACGGCCCGGCGCCAGCATCACTTCCGTCGTCACTTTCGGAGGGACCTTCAACAGACGTTGATAGAGGGTCTGCGGCTACTTCAGATTCCTTCTTTGCTGGAGCTTTATTCTTCGGAGGGCGGCCGCGTCTCTTCTTTCCGGGAACTGGTGGTTTTGGAGCCTTAGGTGCTGCGGCCGCCTTTTCAGCGTCCGTCTTCCTTGGTCGACCTCTTTTCCTCTTAACCGGCTGCTCCGGCATGGGCATGGGAGCGACAATTGGTTCTGCTGCTGGGACTTCAGGAGCTTTAGTAGGCTCTGTAGATTTAATAGGCTCTGGAACTTTAATAGGCTCTGGAACTTTAATAGGCTCTGGAGCCTTATCCGGCTCTGTAGAAGACACTTCAGCTGTGACTTCCGTTTCATCGTCATCTTGTTTAGAAGCCAGTCTCGCTGATTTCCTCTTCTGCGAATTGGAAGCGTTCTTTCTCCTCCGAAGAGTGGACGCCAGTGGTTTGTCCTCCGAGTCTTCCAAATTGGAGTCCATGTCCGGTTCGAGAGTCGTGTCATTGGGGTCGACCGTGCTGTTCAAGGTCGAATCGAGGTCATCTATGTTGGAGTCATTTTTATTTTCCTCCGCATCGGAATCGTCCGAGTCCGATGCAATAATAATCCTCTTCCTTGGAGGCGCCTTCTTCTTGACAACCTTCTTTTGTGATTTGGTATCTTTGGGCTTTTGTTCATCCTTTTTGGTCTTTGTTTTCTTTGCAGGCTCTTTGACCTTATCCTCAGTGGCCACGGGCACAACATCAGTCTTCTTCACCTTGCCGTCATCCTCGTCGCCCGAGTCTTGAGACATTTTCCTCTTGAGCATTTTCCGCTTTCGCTCCTGCGTGGCAGTCTTCTCGGCCGTCTGTAACGCGGAGGCGAACGCGCCGCCCTTGTCCTCGGATAGAACGTAAGCCCCTGGCGATGATGATGACGCCGCCGCAGGCTTCTCGACCTTTTTGACAACCTCGGCTTTCCGTAGCGTTTCCGCATGTTTTCGCTCCTCCTCCTCAGCTTTCTTGATCTCCTCGGCCGCCACGACCACGTCCTTCTTATGAATGGCGTCGCTCTGTAGCACTGTCTGCTTGTCCTCACCCTTCCGCATTCGCTTATACGAGGAGACTGACATGCGTGTTTTGTGACGGTTGATCTCAGTTTCCAGACTCGATATCTCGCTCTTTTTCGGAGTCGAAGGCGTGGTTGACGTTGCTGTTGATGCCACCACGGGAGTGGGCAGGAATGAGGGTAGTTCGAGCTTACCACCCAAGGTGGGGCGCTGAGCCCCGTTGAAGAGGTTCTTTGCAGATGGGAGGTCTGTCGGCTGAGGGACATTGATTTCGGGTTGTTTGGGGACTAGGTTCGACGAGGAGAGAGCTGGCACGTCCAAAAGGTCGTTGCTCAGCCTCCGTTTGAGACGAGGGTCTCTCGACTTTGCGTCTGAATCCTCCGCCTTGGATGGATTCGATAGTGTCCTCCCGAGTAGTCTCTGCGCTGAGGATTGTTGTATTGACGCAGGTGAGACAATGCTCATCTCATTAATCATGGACCTGTTCAGCTTGCCACGCTGCACAAAACTTGGTCTCGGCATGGACATGCGAAAGTTGCCAAGATTGGAACCCTCCAGTGCCGGTGCTGTGTTGTTGGCCGCCGCGGTCAGAGGACTGTTAATAGTGCCTTGTGGACGTCGCCAGCTGTCTGGTGGAGAAGTTGCTGACGGCCGGGTGGGATTCGAGACTGGGTTAATAGGATCTGGTCCTGCGCTGGAACGAGGGAGACCTCCAGGCCGCGATCCAAGCTTGGCAACATTAGTCTTGGCAGCCTCCATTGACGGAGACGGACTTGGCGTTCTGAGGCTCTGCTGAAACCGGCTCATTGTTGACTGCGGCATTTGCGGCCTCGGGAACGGTGGGTTTGCCATCGTCGCGGGCGGCCTTGCCTGCATTGGTCTCGGATGCGGTGGACTGGTCAGCGATCCCATAGGCTGCACCGGAGCAAAGGTGGGCGACATCACCGGCACTGGTGACGGCATCGCAAATGTATTCTCCATGTGCGGGACAGGCAGCGACAGCGGCGCTGAACCCGACGCCTGCTGCTGGTCTTGAACGCGATGCGCCAGTCTGGGATCTCGTGTTCCGGACGAGGAGCCCGGCGCCGCGCCCAGCACTGCCGTGGCGGCCGCCATCTTCGCCTGCAGCTCCTTCACTTGCGTGGCCTTTTGCACGGCCATTGGCGCGGGTGCAGGAACTGGGGCGAACACTGGGGGCACCTCCGGCTGTGGCTGGTACGAGCCCGGTGCCTGAGTCGGAGATGTGGGTGAGTGCGCCGGGGACGATGGCGATTCTCTGGACCGAGTGGAGGTGACTTGCAGCACTTGGATTTCCTCCGTCCTGGTCGGTGGTTTGTTGACACGCTGGGGTGGTGGGCCCAGGAGCTGAGCGGCGTCTGGAGGGGGGAAGCAGTGGTTTCGGTGTCGGGCATAGTCTTCGCTGGGAAGGCTGTGGTGGCACCGAGTACCTGGCAGAATAAAGTCGTTAAACATTGCTCTGCAGTTTTAATTCAAATCACTTCGCTTCAGTTATTTTGTCAACTGTTCCCGTGCCTTAAGCCCGTAACATATGTGTTTTTGTACTAGCGCTTATACATATATATTTTTTAAAGCGTGGTAATGCATTGTTTATAAACACAGAATAATGTTCTAGTTTTAACCTTTGAGATGAATTATCAAAGAATACCAAGTTTGGTAGTGCTAGATGGTTAACCTTTCTTAAATATTCTCAACATGCCCTTCTAGTCCGAGTACCAAGAAACTGTACTACACGAATCCCACAGTTAAATATTTAATCCCTTACATGTGATCATGTTGACTTCAATCTGCTTCCCTCCGTGACAACTCCTGCTCTCCCAGTGGCCGGCGAGCTCGCGCTCGGTCCAGAAACTCGCCTCGCAGTCATTACACCGGAGATCGGGCTGCGGCTGGTTGCCGTGATAATGGCCTTGTGGCTGTTCATCATTCCGAAATCGCTTGTGTGGAGCTGAGAGGGTGTTGTACCTCGGAGGAGGAGGAGGGGAGGGAGTGCGAGGAGCACGCCGGCGGAGAGAAGAGTCACGGTGACGGTAATGCGGTTGGTGGAAGCCACCTCGGCCACGGTCTCTGTCGAAGTCACGATTCCTGTCCCGTTCTCGGTCTCTGTCATGGTCCCGTTCTCGCTCTCTGTACCCGCCACGGTTGCCAGATGGTGACCGCTGTCTTGAAGATCCCCGGCTAGATCGTTCACTACTTGAGCTGCTGTGACGCTGTTTCCGCGGTCTGAAAAAGGGACAAATTTATATTCAATCTACTATAGCAGTAGTTAAATTTTCTTACGATTCCGATGCTCTGGTCTTTGATTCGCTCCTCTTCTCCCTGCTGGCAGCCTTGGCGACCTCTTTGAGCTTAATCTGCTCCTCCTCCACTTTCTTGGACTCCTCTTCCAGCGGCGCGAGATCAACTTTGTGTCCGGGTTTCTTCTTCCAATGATTCTCAAGCTGAGACTGCGACTCAAAATATCTGAAAAGTAGCATTTACACATTGAAGGATGTAATAAAGTCAATATTAAATGAAACTTTTACCTGCAGAAGCTCCCATACATGCAGAAATACGGGCTCCCGTCATTGTTGGCTAACCGCTCCTTCCAGATGCCGTTTGTGATGGTGTCGCGCACGTTCTCGCTCAGCCACCAGAAGACACGGCAGAGGCGGGGCAGGTTGGGAGGCGGGTCGTCAATGAGGGGCGTGGCTGGTGCTGTAGCAGTGGCAGCGGGCGGCACAGCCGTCACCGTTGTTGAAGTCATCGTGCTGGGAGATTTCCTTTCGTCTTCAAGAGGTTCTTCAAGCAGATCTGGAACAATAAGTTAGGTTAACTTTGGCCTACAGCAAATAATGGATTTGAAGGAGAGTTAAAAAGTACGTTTTGGAATCGGCGGCACGAAAAAGTCTTCTTCTTCCGTGCCAAGAGCGTCGCATCCGGACAGGACGAGCGGCGACTCATCGAGCTTGGTCGTGCCCTGCAGGGCCATCAAGGCAGCGTGGTCATGATCCTGTTTCTGTTCCTGCCTGGGTCTGTGAAGTGGAAGAAGCTCTTTCGATGGTGTTGTTGTTGTCAGTTCCTTTTCCGGTGCTGGGTCGTTTTCTGCTGGCTCAGCCCTGGCGGAAACAATCGGAAATCTGCGCTCAGCAGCCACCTCGCAACTGGTTTCCCGTCCGATACTAATGCCGAATTTTGGGTTATCTTGGCCAACATCTTTTTTAATGTAGGTCGTATTATTGCGAACACGTTCACGATTCTTTGCCAACTCTTTCTCCGTCGTTGCAGTTTGCTCAAAACCCGTTTTGCCTCTTCCAGGCGAATTTAAATCATCTTGTTTCAAGGACAGTTGCTGCTGCGGCTCTTTGGCAACGTTCAAGATTGGAGTTGTACTATTGCAGTCCAGTTGCATTTGAGACATTGCAGCAAGAGTTTCCTCTTTGGTAGAGCCTTTAGATTGTTCCTGAGAGCAAGAGACTACCTGTAACTCATCATCATCGTCATCATCTTCAGAGTAATCGGCGACTAATTTAACAACATGTTCTTTCATTTTAACACCTGTCGGAGCATCAACAAAAGCATGATCCTTTCCTTCATTCTCAACACCTGTTGCCGTACTAAAAGTTGTCGATTGAGCTGTTATTGTTGCATTACAATCATTGGATTCTTCTGCCTCTTCACTTTGTGCAAACTTTGCTACATTGACCCTGTCCTTTACAGCTGCAGGCAATGATGCTTGTACTTGTGCAATCATTAGCACCTCTGGTTGTTGTGGTGCAATGTCCCATCTATTCCGCTTTGGACCAGGATTTAAAGGCTCTTTAACAACCTCTGCTGTATCCTCATCATAGGTCAAGTCTTCTCTGCCATTGGGTAAGAGTCTCTTTTCCAAGTCTGGTGTCCATAGGACGATGCCCTTGGGCTCCTTAGCGCTCCGTGGCTTTGATGCCTCTGCAGCTTGCTTTGCTAGCTGAAGAGGGTTGGGTATCTTCTCAAGTAAAGGGAGTTTGGTGACTGTGGAAGGTTTGAGAGAAAATGCAATCTTTTGGCATTTGGCATTTTCTTCCTTTGTAGTGGAAGACTTCTTTTGAGTGACAGCAATACTAGTTGGAAGAACATGACATAGCTCCATTGGTATTGTCTTGCTCTCATATGTTGCTTCGCCGGAGGGACTTTTAGATGTACCTGTGGCCACAGTTGTATCACTGTTCGGAACAGCTTTATCTTCCACCAAACTTGATGATTCATTGGTTGGTTCTTCATTTTTGCCATTATCCCCATTAAATTTCTCTTCAGTTTTTAATTCAGTGTTCTCCTTAGACTTATGGATATTTGATTCCCGTGTTTTCTCCATTTCTCCATTAGGGCCACTTAAAGTCTCCTCTTTCTCATGTTCAATAGAAATTGATTTAGGCTCCAACAGAGGCTTCTTTTGAATGACAACTGGAGCTGGAACCTGCTTTGGAGCATTATTAGACCGAGGTGGAGGTAGACTATAACTCCTGTAATATCCTCTTGGTGACTGTCCAGCATTTGATACACCATATCTTGGTTGCATATGATTATTTGGATACCTGGTTGTAGGCCTATACTGTTGAGTATTCTGGTGCCTGGGTCTTTGATAGACCATAGGTCTGAGATGGTCTTGAAAAGGAGGAATGCTGGGTGGAAAGGGGAAGTTGTAACCTCCAAAATATTGCAATCGAGCTCCATGGTTTTGTTGTTGTTGATGTTGCCAAATTTGTGGTCCATTGTATCCTCTGGGTCCATAGTTATTATATTGGTCAAATGGTCGGCGGTATGCCATATTGAAGAAATATGTTGAAGTCGACTCTCAAGAAATGGCGACTCCGGCGTAATATTCGTGTGCTTAATCTCATTACATGAGCTTATTTCAAGTGATGCAGCAAGCAAACTCGTTTGAATAAACAAGATGCAAGTTTGGGAGAGAGAGGGACGGAAAAATCGAGCTGGGCAAGCATACATTTAAGGCGACAATAGAAATTCTCAAGCAACAAGTGCTCTACTTTGGAGAAACGAGATAAGGTAGAAGGAGGATGTAGAAATTTTTATGGCGAATATTTCAGCTTCGAGAGATAACGTCGAAGTCTTTAACTTCGGTTTAAGTACCTCTTATGCATATGCAAGATTAGCTTGCTTGTTACCAAATCATCAGTTCGGGGCATTTGCTTGCAGGAGGTAGGTCAATTTATTTATTTGTAAGGCTTCCTTTGTAGCCTTAAACAGAGACTTGCTTTCATTTAAGCAGTACAAATGTCAAAAGTAGCCCTGGAGCCGGCATTTGCGTGCAGGGGAAAAAGTCAATCAAAAAGAAAGGCTCCCTACCGCTCATAGTCTGTCTCTCTACCTCACTGAATACACAAATTGCAAGTATTAGAGCTTACCTAAATAATTTTCTCCTTTGTACTATTTCCTTCTAATGAAATTCCTCTCCCATATTTTAGGTTGGTTCTCTGGAACACTTGTCAAATTGAGCTGTTCACATTTTTGACATCAATATCACCAGCATTCAATATTACTAATATGTCTCCTTCATTTTAGGCCACACTAATTAACATTTTCAATGGAACATGGTTATAAATATGTAAGAACTGGCTTCTTCAACATGACACTGAGTTGCTATCATGTTATAAATAAGAAGAGAACGCACACATTTCAGCAGGAAGCTCTGCTATCAACACCCTATACATGATATGTTGAATCTACTACAGTGTGTTCTCCTTGATGCCTGCTATGGGCTGATACAACAACTACAATATTAACTCCTAAAAACTTACTCACTTTGTCACGTATGCCGCCGCCGGGGGCCGCGCGCACACGCTAGCTCACCGCATGTGTGTGTGTGTGAAGGACGTCGCGGCGGAGCGCGAGCTGCGGTGAAGCGCCTTATTGCTAGAGAGAGTCGGGAAAGCAGCGAAAATGATACTAACGCCAAAAAGAGATCATTTTTAACGAGTCCTTAAAAGGGTTCCGCGCCGTCTGCGCTGGACGAGGCGTCGGAAAAATGCAACGGACAAAATTAATTTTAATGAATAAAAGTTTTCTGTCTAGAATTTGACCTCTTGCAACGCTTTCTGAAGTTTCTGTGTTTTAGATGCATTGGTTGCAAGAACGCTTTCGTGATAAACAAGTATGTAACGGTTGCTCCAGATTTGAATAGTATGTGCATTGTTTTGATGCAAAGTTTAAGGGGGAAGTTTTATCATAACTTTACAGCTTCCTATCCTGTTTACTTATCATTATAAAGGGGGAGCTTCGTTAACGTTGTCGTACATGACATTTTTTACGCAGTAAATGTTAAATGTTCATAAGAAGTCTCCCCTCGCTCACCTATTATCCGACGTGTACAGCAAGACACACACAACAACAAGCCTTTTCTGCCAATGTTACCTTCGGCCGCACCGGATTAAACATTTATTATTGGGTGAATAGAAAGCCAAAAATTGGAAGAGGAGCCGCAACAAATATAATAATAGAAGCTGTGTTAATAAAACGACTTGAGGAGGAGGGGAAAGGCAAACACATTTGTTGTATGTATACTAATGGTTCGATACGTGTTTCCTTCTTTGTCAATAGAACGGATGTGTGTTATTAAAAACGCTTACCCATAGTTTGATAGTTGGCACACCTGTTGCTTTGACGTTCATGCCATTGGTGGTTGTACTCATGATGATAGGGTCGATTATGGACTGTGAATTTTTCTCTGCTGGATTCATCTTTTTCGTCCTCTGGGGGACGAGGGATTAACTTGCCTGTAAAATTAGAAAATGATATCATATTGACGATTTCTGCTAAAAAAAATGTTGATGTACTCACGAACGACAGCGTTATTCTGACTCACGGACACTTATGATACTATATGTACTCTCTGCTGTATATGTGTCACTTGTTAGAAAGAAATATTAACGTTAAATATTAACAGCATGTATTTTGCCTTGTAAAGCAACATTGTTAACTGCTGTCATATAAACGGGAAACTCCTTTCTTTTAAGTTAATGAACAATGAAGGATAGTAATAGCCGGTGAACTGAAATTGATTAACAGTACTTCTGTATTAATCATTTGACAAAAAAACACCTCAAGTTGTGTATAATAAATTATTATCTGAAATATTAATCATATTACAAAAAGTAAAATATTAAATATGAATCGGATCAGATGAGTATCAAAGAAAAATACCGCAATATATTGTACAATTCCTGAAAATGTCATTTGTATCAGTTTGCAAATATTCACAACAAGCTTACCATTTAGAAACCACCTCATGCTGTTCAACACCGAATACAACAATCGAATTGAAGATGCTCATACAGATACTATCTTATCTCCTGAGGACAGACAGCAACACCTGCTGCTGCAGCGATCCTCAGCTTCGGATTTCACAGCTCCGTTGGACGACGGTCTTCTGGAGCTGCTGCTGCTGTGCAGAGTAGTATTATATATTTTTTGTATATTAGCTGATTGGAGATCGAATGTCAAGAGCAGCAGAAGATTCTATTTGAATGGTGATATGACACACTTCCGATTAGGATTTATTATTGGCAAGGTTTAAAAAAGAAAATTGGGCAGATGTGTTGTAATGATTAATTACTCATCTAATTAAAACGAACAATTATCGAAGAATGTATTTTATAAACTAATAATATCCATGCATTGTTTGTGAAATATCACCCTAAGAATTATTGACATGCATAAAGATGTAACTAAAAAGTAACAACAGAAGAGGATACAGTTCCGGGGTTTGTATTTTCCAGTACATTTACTCAAAATTTAACTAAATAACCGTGACAATACTTATGTTGCACAAAATTTAACACTGTTTCTGCATTTCAATAAGGTACGTTCATTACTTGAATCAAAGAACTAGTTCTGCAAGGGCAAGGTTGCGTTTCATTTAAATTAATTTCCGTGATAAAGCTCTGATGTCACGACAGGAAATTAAATTGGAATTGATGAATATGTCGAAATGATGTTTGTATCTTAGTAAATGACGATTATGTCAATTGCCCTTGGCTACGGTAATGTTGGAGTGGATAGTATTTTTTTACTGTATGAGACGTACATGAGTCATGGACGTATTCCTTTAACCTCCAAATGTATTCAAATTTTCGTGCGCTTTTTAGGACCGGTCAGAGGGACTCCGGGTGTACAATTATATGACTTTTCTGATCCGGTACAGTAAGCTCTTTGCCGACGAAAACTTCCATAGGCCACTCTCAATAAAATTTTATAATTGAAGCTATCAACCTTTGACCTAAAACTTTTTGTAACAACCGGCAAAAATGATTAATAATCTATTTGGTTCATTCTAACATGTATCATACACACAGCCCTTAATCCTGCCTTCTTGGCAAGTGTCAGACACTTGACGGTAAAGAGACATGCTTTAGGGTTTCTTCTACTTTGAAAATAGCAGTAATTTCCTACACTTAAACGTAAAAGCTTGTCCACATTATGCTTATGTGGGTATTATTGTGTTTAAAAATGATGTTACAATGAAACCATCCGTTAACGGTGTATATGAGTAAATAGGAATATCCTGAGCGCCCAATTTAATGTTCTTTTGCCGTATTGACTGCAAGTGCAGTAGCTTTCTTTCTCTTTTGATCCCCTCAGCCTGACTGGCCTGCCCGAGCTCAGCCGACCCGACGACTCCGCTTGCGCTGCCTGATTCGCCTCTCAGCTCCTCAGCACTTCAGCAGTCGCCTCTCAAGTGAAGTTGAGTCTTTTTTCTTGCCTCGAATCCACGTCATCCACAGCAGCGACCAAACCACCAACAGTCACATTGACACCGAGTGCGTCACTGGAACAGAGGACATCGTCTAAAGCAGCGGGCGCACTTACACGGTCACAACATGGTAAGACAGACTGGTCGAGTGCCCTTAAAACCGTCCTACAATCCTCCTTTTCAGGTGCTGTTGGCGTCCGCCGTGTGCACCAAATCCGGCAAGGCGCTCCTCTCCCGACAGTTCGTGGAGATGACCAAGGCGCGCATCGAGGGGCTGCTGGCGGCGTTCCCCAAGCTCATGTCCACCACGGCGTCTGGGGCGGGCTCGTCGTCGTCTGCCAAGCAGCACACGTTCGTGGAGACCGATTCTGTCCGCTACGTGTATCAGCCCATGGACCGGCTGTACATGCTGCTCATCACCACAAAGACGTCAAACATCCTCGAGGATCTGGAGACCCTCAGGTTGTTTGCCAGAGTGGTAAGACAAGAGGAGACAACATATTGCGTCAGATATGACAGTTGACGTGTCTCGTTTTCAGGTTCCCGAGTACTGCCGCTCCATGGACGAGAGCGAGATCCTGGACAACGCCTTCAACCTCATCTTTGCGTTCGATGAGATCGTGGCGCTCGGATACAGAGAGAGCGTCAACCTGGCGCAGATCAGAACCTTTGTGGAGATGGACAGCCACGAGGAGAAGGTCTTCCAGGTACGAGATTCAAGTGCAGACAGAGACAAGTGCAGTGGGGGTTAACATCATCCTCGTTTTCAGGCTGTCCGGCAAACTCAAGAGCGCGAGGCGAAGCAAAAGATGCGCGAGAAGGCCAAGGAGCTGCAGCGCCAGCGCATGGAGACGGCCAAACGCGGCGGCGGCCGCGGCGGAATGGGCAACAGCGGTGGCATGGGCGGCGGACCCAGCGGTGGCTATGGCGGCTACGGTAACCAGGGTGGTGGCCCCGTCATGGGTGACACGCTGTCCACACCGGCAGAGCCTCCCAAGCCCACGTACTCTGCGCCCGCCAACAAGAAGCCGACCGGCTCCAAGGCCATGAAGCTCGGCGGCAAGAGCAAGGACGTCGACAGCTTCGTGGACCAGCTGAAGAGCGAGGGCGAGAGTGTGATGAACGTGCTCGCGTCCAAGAAGCCCGTCGAGGCGAATAAGCCGGTCATTCCGCAGGTGGCTACAGAGAGGTATGTCCAGTGTATAATTGTCCGGTACAGGGACTTCATAATCTCGTTTCAGTGTCCATGCCAAGATGGAAGAAAAGATCACTGTGATGTCAAACCGAGACGGCGGCCTCGAGAGCATGGAGGTGACGGGCATGCTGACCCTGCGCATCAGCGACGAGCAGTTCGGCCGCATCAAGCTGCAGGTGGCCAACCCCAGCAACAAGGCCATTCAGCTGCAGACGCATCCCAACATTGACAAGGAGCTGCTGAAGACGCGGAACCAGATCGGGCTCAAGAACCCGGCAAAGCCGTTCCCGCTGAACACGGACGTTGGCGTGCTCAAGTGGAGGTTCCAGACAACAGACGAGGCAAACATTCCTCTCTCAAGTACGATCTAAAACAATTCTTTTACTAGTTATGTTTACTTATTGAACCCTTAATTGCAGTCAATTGCTGGCCGTCCGACAATGGCCAAGGAGGCTGCGACGTCAACATTGAGTACGAGCTTGAACAAGAGCAGCTTGAGCTGAACGACGTCGTCATTGCCATTCCGATCCCGTAAGTTTCTATAACCTCATTCAGTGAGCAGCAGCCTTCAAACATATTTTACAGATGTTATCTTGAACAAGTGTTTAAAATATGTTTTCTCTCTTTTTCAGGCATGGTGTGAACGCCCCCGTGGTGGCGGACTGCGACGGCGACTACACGTACGAGAAGCGCGGCATGCTCCTCTGGCAGCTGCCGGTCATTGACGGGTCCAACCGCAGCGGCAGCATGGAGTTCTCGTGTGGCGGCAATGCGGACGACTTCTTCCCTGTCCAGGTGTCCTTCTACTCCAAGAAGTCGTATTCAGAAATTAAGGTAAGAAGTAACCATTTACGTACAAAATTATTTGAGGGTCAATAATGTCGACTGTCGAGGGATATTGTTGTTTAAGCCAAGATCAGTTTTAGTAGTAAATGTTGTAATTTACCTCCTTTTTTACAAACGCCAGATTTGGCTAATGCTTGTAATATCTTTCCAGGTTCTCGACACGTTAGACCTCTCGAACGAGGAATCCGTCAAGTTCTCCTCTGAAACCCTTTTCACGACGGACAAGTACGCCATTGTTTAACCCCGACCACCACCAGCGATTGAGGATGAGCATCATATGTAATTATTGTGACGACGTGTGGAAGGAATTATTAATATTATTATTATTCGGCCGCGGTGGAGTCGGACTCGAATCGGGTCGAACCTCAGGATTCAAAGAACAGTGCAAGATGAAAAGGAGCAGTGTGAAGTTATACTTCAATGATTGACGAGTGCATGAAGTGAATTTGAGAGAGAATACACCAGTGAAAGAGCATTTTTCAAGGGAAGCTAAGAAGAAGACTATTTAAGTAAGAACTCCAATCGGTGAATGTGATCAGATAGATTGCTCCCAACCGTGTTTTATATCAAGAGGAAGAGCAGAAGAAGGGTTACGGACTTTGTGTGCACGGGATATATCTTTGTATATAATGAGCCATGAACCGGATTTGTATCCAATATGCTGGCTTAAAAGGAGAAATATTAACGCTACAGACATTTTTGACCTAGATATTTATACATATACACCATTGTTAATATAATTTTCTATATAGCTCCTTGGCTTTTTACAAAGACACGCCCAATAATTCTTCACTCTTCCTGTTTTTCGGTTGTTATTCTTTAATATTTTAGCCTAAAATCTCTTATATTTAGTTATTTTTTTTCTCCTTTCCCGCCCAATTTGAACTTTAAATGGTACGAAATTGTACTTGGAAAAAACCTCTCGTTTTGCACCGATCAAGATGAATGAGGATTTAAAACATTGATGATGATAAGTAGAAGTTTTTCAGAGTAATAAAAAGTATTTTATCCAATATAACGTGCTGTAATTGAGGTATTTTATTAGTCTCATTTACTTTGCCACATTTTGCGCCTTCGCAGCTGCCAAGATATCTCCAGCTCCCTTTTGCAAGAGTAACTCCGCCAGCCCAGTCCCAAGCTTCTCTGCAGTGTCCAACTCTGGCCATGGCACACCTCCCGCGCATACCACAACAGAGGCATAGGATGTTTTACCCTCTGTGGCCTTCTTCTCATTGAACAATCTTGAGGCCTTTTCCCGGCGCTCCTCCTTGCCATCGAGGCTCCACACGCCGCCGTCCATGTCCACGCCGTCCCCGGCCGTGTTGAGTGCCGCGTGTGCGGCCACTGGCGCTGAGCAGCCGCCTTCCAGTGTGCGCATGAAGGCGCGCTCGGCAACGCAGGCGAGTGTGGTTGCCCGGTGTTGGAGGGGTGCGAGCAGGGCTTGCGTTTTCGGGTCGTCTTCACGGCATTCGATGGCGAGAGCGCCTTGACCGACGGCGTGCAGGCATTGGTCAGGTGGGAGGATCTTGATATAAAATTAGTTTTTAGGCACGCATTAATACAACATCATGCTTGTACAACATCAAGTCTCAAAAAGTGAACTTAAAATGGCTTGCGGTGTAATAGCCTGAGAAATGCATGTCACGATGATGTGTCGAATTGTTGAAAATATCAATATCATAAATTTTGTTCTTTAGTTCTTAGTGCCCAAATCTGATGTTGACGTTCTATTTGGAATTTGGATGCTTCTGGATGCTATCGGATATAATCGTTTATGACGGAGAGAAAAAAATATCCTAAGTGAATTCTCGGACAGCAAAAATGTTTTAGCTTTTTCACCTGCGAGATTCGCTCCCTCCAACCCATTCTCTCCACTCCGGCCACGGCCAGAATCAGCGCCTCGTAGTCGCCATCTTCAGCATCCAGCTTCCGCAATCTCGTGTTCAAGTTCCCACGCACGTCCTTCAGGGCCAGTGTCGGGTACCGCGCTGCCAGCTGGGCAGCCCTCCGTACAGAACTGGTGCCGATAACACTTCCATCAGGAAGATCGGCGAGGCATTTGTATTTCGAATCCTTTTTCAGGATTACAGCATCGCTGGGATCTTCTCTTCTACAAATAAAGAACGGTCAATGTAAGTTTAAAATATTGATATTTTGACTAGACGTACTCTAGAATAGCCCCAATAACCATATTCGGCGGCAGCGTCGTTGGCAAGTCCTTTAGCGAGTGCACGACAATGTCCACCTCGCCGCTCTCTAGAGACGTCTCCAACTCCTTGGTGAAGAGACTCTTCTCACCGATCTTGGACAGGGCCTTGTCCAGGATCTGGTCCCCTGTCGTGGTCCTTGCAATGATGTCGACGTTCAAGGTCGGGTGGAGGTCTTTGAGGAGCTTGATGACATGGTGGGTCTGGATGAGAGCCAGCTGGAAGTACATACACGTGATTTATCCCGGCATAAAACTAGTGTTACTTTTACTAATGTATACAATACCTCGCTTTTTCTCGAACCGACTGTAAGCTTGGAAGGCCCGTCATCTTTCGACATTATGAACTAATTATTATATATAATCACCAAGAGTAATAATATGAACTATTCAACGTGCTCTTCTTGCCTGACAAGTGAAGAAAATCATTCTTTGGTCGAGCAGTGCAGAACCTGTTTGAGCTGCTGTAGTAGGCACACGTTAGCTCAGAAGGGGGAGATGTACCAACGTCAATAGGAGTCGTGTTCAGAGCGACCTGTGGCGGCGGACGACCGATACGAAAGTATTTTAAACGGGTGGCGGACAATGGTTGGAATTAAAAAAGCCAAGAGTTCCTTTAGGTCCAGTTGAAATGGTTTCCTTATACATTTATTACTGTGGATATGACTCCACATCAAATCTTGGTTATAATGATTCATCACAATATAAATGCTCTAGTGCTTCTAAACTTGGTCAACAACTCTTGTATATCTTCACATTAAACATTTAATCAGTCAAATAATATCACATTCAGATCTCTTCATTCACTATTTTTGCTCCAAAAGGCACGTTTTCTGCGAACGTTTGTGGATATGTATTAAATATGAATGCCCTGATAAAAGTATGGCATTGTCTTTGTTGCATTAAGCTAATCTTCAGTTATCTTGTGCAAGGCAGTAGCCCGAGAACGGATGCGGTGTGGAAATGAATTCTGCCTCCGGGGAGAATCCGCCCTCACTGAAACCGGATGAACAAATGTCTGGAAAAGAAGGAAATAAGATTAATCATAATGAAAATGTTTAGATAATGACCTAATTACCTCTAAAGTGATCCTCGCACTCTAGCATTGCTTCGACCATGCTGGAATTGGTCATGGGTCCGAGGTCACCGCCAAACTCCTTCGGCAGGATGCTCGGCTTGACGGACTGGTGGAGCTTTCTCAAGTCGCTTCCGTGGAACTGGATCTGAAATAGAGCATATTTGAAGTGATCTAAAAGGTTAATCATTAATATAACTTTCTCACCCTGCTGCGAATGGTATCCGACAAGAACGGCTTGATGAGAGCAAAGACAATGTCAAACAGATACGACTCATTAATGATATGGATCTCCCGGAACCGCAGCGGGAACGTGCTCTGAATCACATTCGCCACGGACTTGACGTAGTCCGACGAGATGTGCATCAGGTGATTGAAGGACAGCCCGCCCATATCCACAACGACAACGATGCCAGCGACCTGAGTCTTGGCCTCGCGCGCCATCATCTCCAGGCAGAGAAAGTTGGCCGCGAAGACGTCGCCTGGGGGCACAGCGACCGGGTCCCAAGCGCCCGCCCTGAATAGGAACACCCGCCTGCCGTGGGCATCTCTGTGGTCGAGCACAGTCTGCTGCCGGTGTGCAAGGACGTCCTTGGCCAGGGATGGGAGGGCTTTGGTGAAGTTTTGCGGTGTGCGCTGGCGCATGAGGAAGTAGCGCTTGAGCATGGTGAGGGCGCGGTCGTAGTCGAACTTTTGAGCGCGGAGGAATTTGAGGAGGAAAGCGTCGTCGGTGCGGCAGACGAGGGTCATCTCGGCTGAAAAGAGAGAGGACAACATATGATATTATACGATTGACGATTGTATGTATAGCTTTAAAATGCATGTTTCATACCTTGCACCATTTCCCTGAGTGCCTGAATATCCCTCTGCCTCCACTCGTGCTTCTCCTGCACCTCTTCCAGCGCCTTCCGCTGCCAAGCCGGACTCAGCTCGTCCACTTGGGCAGCCACCACAGGGTCCCATTCCCAGGGCACGATCACGTCTGATGGGGAGATCTCGGAGACTGAGGATTCCCGACGGGAGCCCGGATTGGAGTCTGTGAGGAGTTGGTCTCCCGTGACGGGAGTCGTCGTCATGGGCGAGCCGGCGGAGGGGTTGGAAGGGCGTTTGTGCACAGTGGCGAGCTCCATCATAAGACGAGACCTTTAAGGTATAGGTTCGATTTGAAAAGGTTATTGGGCAAATCGAGGAGAATATTGTGTTGGAGTTTGAACCGACGAATAGAACGAGAATATTCAGAATGACAGGATTGTAAATGGAAAATGTCTGGAGTAAAGTACTCGGATCTTTTTTCGTCTTTTTGGGGTTATGGAGTGCACCGTTTCGCCTTCTTTATGCCCTTTTTTCTCCCCTTCTTCAGTTCTTCTCCTCCTTCTCTCCTTGCCTTTGACACTTGACAGAATGCTGAGCTCCGTGAGTCACGTCGTCGTCGCTGCTTGCTGTACTCTGCTTCAGCCAACTCAGTCGACCTTCTGCTCCTCCTCCTCCTTCTCTCAGCCACCGTGATGCGCGTGCGCAAAACTCCGTCCACGGACAAACAACAAAGCGCTGAGCGCACACAAGCACACATGCACCACAACACAGACGAGCACACTCAACTCAGGGCTGAGGCAGCTGAAGCGAAAACAGCATCGGCATCGGCCACGAGATTTCCTAAGAAAATAGGGACCACGTAAACAAACCACAGCGGCAACACCTCCAACGACTGCAGCAGCATCCTCATCCTCATCATGTCCTCGTGGGAAGAGGTGACGACGGCAAAGACCGGAAACAGGCACGAGCTGGCACTCAGCGGGAAG
>LR139771.1:0-24691 GCA_900659605.1 Tisbe holothuriae | reverse complement strand
ACTGAATTCCAGCAGCGTTCTCAGCACCATCCCCTTAAGTAAAATAAAGTGTACAATATGTGAACAATATATACTATGAAAATTTGAAGCTCCTACCATCAGGGATGATCCTAGTCCAAGCAATGGAGAACCTGT
The DNA here is from genome assembly GCA_900659605.1 of Tisbe holothuriae. NCBI lineage: Eukaryota > Metazoa > Arthropoda > Copepoda > Harpacticoida > Tisbidae > Tisbe > Tisbe holothuriae. The sequence goes on along the minus strand of LR139771.1, from coordinate 24,556 downwards.
AGTTGGTCATGCCCATATCCTTAATCATCTGCACATCATCAGCATACTTGTGGTATGAGTCGCATGCAACCTTTCCATCGGAACTATCATCAATGTTGGTGGTACCATCTGTGAATGTATCCCAGATACTGGGAAGCTTGCCATCCTCGTCCCAGCCTCCTTCAATCTAAATTTAAAACATATATACTTATCACCACACCGTTGTCCCACTATCAATGCACAGGACTGTACCTGGTAGGATGATGTTGCCACACCCCACCTGAAGTCTGAGGGGAAGCTGTCATACAGCATAGGCTCCTCATAGACATAATCTCCGTGGGCAATGGCCAGAGCCACAACAATAATTGTCAGCACCTTCATGGTTCAGATGTTCCTTTCACAGACAACTGACAACTAGGCAAGAAAAAACAGCAATCTTATATGCAAAAGAATTGTCAGATCTAAGATATTACGATAACAGCAAGTGCATTGAGTAGGTATGACAGGCATATCTGCTGCAGCTATCATTTTCGTGCACATCAATTTAGAAAATGAATAGTTCAAAGTACACACTGACAGAACTGATCTAGGCACAGCAGATAAAACATATTAAAACACATCAGGAAATAGAAAACAAAGCTTAACCAAGTAAAAAGTCTTGCATATTAGATATTGTTGCAAACTAAATAAAATAACAGCTGGCTTGTAGAATGACTAGAATCTGTTTAAGTTAAGGGTATATTTACAATTTAAAGCATCACCATATCGCTAATATATTTTTGCTCTCTGTTACCATATTGAGCACGCAAATATATTATATTCAGACATAATTTTCAGGTTTACCAGCTCTAGTGTTAGTAATATTGAAGAAGGGGGAGTAGGAAATTGATGTGTGTATTTTCTGACTGTCCGTCAGTTTTCCTGAGCTGAAGAAAAAAATAGTACTGTTTCAATTTCTCTGAGAGTGTCATGTATGTCTACATTAAAACTAGTGATCCCTTACTGTATTTTTGGGCACACCTTTCGGTTCATTCGCTATTGCGCCAAGTTTGCATTTTTTTGTCTTGATCATGGGATCCGAACCCACAACCTGCGGAGTCGGAGTCGAGCGACTTGCTAATATGGCTAAAACGCCCCCCTGGGCTATTTTTTATTATTATATGTATCTGAATGTATCATGCTTTTACCTTGTGATTGATGTTTGGAGGCTTGCGCCGAACAGGCCCTCAAAGATATCCACATCAAAACAATGATCACGTGTTACACAAATGATGTTGTTGGATAAATGACGTCATTTATCTGTGAACTTAGGTCCGGTCAAACCGAGGACGTTATCATTAGAGTATAAACTCGCACGTTATTTAGGCAAAATATATGGCCAAAATAATAGCACTTTGGTCTTTTTAGTCAGAGGATATTAGAGCCCTAAAATAATACGTATAATAAAATGGCTACAAAATCCGGATGACGTAATTTTTGTCTGCTCCTTTCAATTTAATATAGATCAAAATACTTCTTTATATTCATCCATTCACACAACCATCCGATCACATTTCCTCTTTCCGCTCATTGTCCCTTTTCCACTGCCTCAGCCACGTCACCACCCTCTCCACGTTGGCCTGGACGTCCTCCTCCCGGTCCGACCTCAGCTCCACAACCCGGCCCACGTCGTAGCGCTCGCGGGCCTCGTCCAACACCGTCTGGAAGATCTCGGCCGAAAAAGAAAGTAAATGATGATTACATTTGGCTGATAAACTATTACACAATCAATACAACATACCCAGAATTAACATTACTTGTAAAATGTTTTAAGAAGGCGAATAAACTTCACAGAATTCTTCGGTCTAACTGAAGCGTAATCGATACAATATATTTAACATAACTAACTAGCTTCAGTGGCTTGTTTGATTACAAAGCTTGATATAGCTCACCTCCAGGTTCGTGGTGACCTTTCGCTCGTTGTACCCGCGCTGGCTGAGCCGCGTGTGCAGGAGATCGTTTGCTGTTCGGAGGACGAGGATGAGGTCAAAGAAGCGCTCGGGGAAGAAGTCGGTCACGTGGTGCTCGATCAGGAGGCCGCCTGAAAAGAGGAGCAAATAGAATATTAGTTTAGTAGATTATGAGGTTATTGCATTGCAACTGGCAAAAGCAGGAATAAGTAACAATAGTACTCTTTACGTTCTTGGAAAAAAAAATTAAGTCTCGAACTTCATGCAATGATGCAAATATTAATAAAGAATCTGCAAAAGAGATAACCGAGCTGTTTAAAAAAATACTTGGACAGAGTATGTTACAATTGGGGAATTAGGTATTTAGGAATTATGCAGATGAATCATGAATCAAGTAGAAAAGTCCTTAATGGTCCTCAATTTACAGATAGCTAACAATAAAAAGTCCCTGAACCTGATTGTTACCTTTAGCAATGGGCGCTTCCAACTCATCCAGCAGCGGCTCCTCCTCCAGCTCATGACACTCGAGCTCCGCATCCCACGCGCCCAGGAATCCCTTCTCCTTGGCAAGCTCGCCCACGTTCACCATCCGGAATCCGCCCTCCAGCGAGGACACGAGCCGCCGGCACAGGGTGGACTTGCCGGTGCCGGGAGGGCCGGTGATGAGCAGGTTGGGCAGCGGGCGGTGTCGGAGGCGGTCGCCGGTGGGGGAGCGGGAGCGGTTGCGGGGCATGGTAGCGGCGTGGGTGTTGTTGACAGAAGAGGGATGTAAACAAATCAAGCGAGGTTGCGTGAGGTTCGGACGCGAAAAAGTTCCGCAGCTTACGCAGAAGACGACTACTGTAACAGGCATGTAATTTCTAGTTACATGACTACAGGGTATTTAACGTGAGATGTTCGATTTTAAACGTTACGTTAATAACTCATAACCAGGGCATTTTAGAAGGTAACTTATGAAATCAAAAAAAATATAAAAAAGTGGGAGATTTTATAGTAAAACTCCAGCATTATCTCACAGACTATAAATGAACTTGGTTCTATTGTCATTTGCTACACAGTCTCAAGCTTTGAAGAAGGTTTTGGTGCTTTCTTGCCTGCCTAAAAGAAGTGTATTTCTTTGCTTAGATTCACACTATTTTTGCCAACTTTTGAAGAGTTTTTGATGCCTTCTTGCCTGCCTAAAAGAAGTGTATTTCCTTGCTTTGATTCACACTATTTTTTCCTACTTTTGAAGAAGTTTTTGGTGCCTTCTTGCCTGCCTAAAATAAGTGTATTTCCTTGCTTTGTTTTACACTATTTCTGCCTACTTGCAGGCAAGAATGCACCAAAAACTTCTTCAAAAGTAGGCAGAAAAGACGGAGATGTTGCTCCGTAAAAAGAATTAGTTAGGTGAAGTACGCACACCAAACGAACGGAACAAGTCGTCATATATTCTGCAGTAGCAACACTCACATGTTGTGCATAAACAGTTTAATGTTAAATGTATTTTCAAATGCAATATCGCATCAAAATTTCAAGTTAACTAAGTTACTTAGTCTAAGTACAAAGAATCTTCTTGATTATGTGTCAACTTCAATTGTCGTCATCCTCGAGATCGAGCTTCTTGGTTGTGGCCCACGCAGAAAATTCGTTAAAAAGGATCTGAAAGGAACATTTCATTGATATATGTAACGCTAGTTATGGAATCCTGCTATCAAGGCACCTGAATCCTCAGATTGTCTGTGCATTTATACAGATAAAAATAGAACTTTGCAATATATAATGCTATACCAGTATTCACAATTCCTCTCCTGATAAAAGACAACCACTAGTGAATATAATACATACATACAAGTATGAGCAAAACTTAATCGCGGATATCAACTTACAAATCCCCCGTTGTTCTTATCAATGGTTTTAAACTCTGCGTTCACGTCGTTGATCTTCCCGACCCACTTCTCAATCATGGCCTTGCCAGCTGTGAACTCCTTCAGGTCAATGCGTTTGTCGGCGTTGGTATCAACCCTGAAGTATTGAAGTATATTATTAGTATTATTATAAATGTATTAGGTTATATAGAAGCCGCCTTGATATAGATCAAAAATTGTATAAATACACCGATAACAAAGAAATCGAAATTGCTCTTGCAAGCCATGCTTACTTTGAAACGTTCCAAACATACGTATTTCGGCATGAATTAGCTTGTTGCCAAAACATGGGCTAGTATGACAGAGTTTTGGTAGTATACAAGTATTCATTATAATATTACTACGTTTTTTACCTTCCAAATGCCACAAAGTACTCAAAGTACTGCCTCAGCGACGTGAGGAAGAACTTAAACTCCAGGAACTCCACAAAGTCGTCGCCAGTCTTTCCTCGCTTGCTCGGCACGACGTTCTTGGCCAGCTGGAATGCGCGCATGACGGCAGGCTTGGCGGCGAAGAGGACGTCGAGTTTGAGGACGTCGCGCATGGCTTTGTCGATCTACGTACATGTATATGAGGAGCAAATGACATTACATTCGAAACTAGATTATGTAATATCGAACTAGTGATATAAAAGCTAATTTTAACATATTACATAATTATTGCATAAAAGATCTTTAAAAATTACCTCTGCCAGTGACAAAACGCCATTTCCATTGTCAAACTGGTTAAAAAGGGTCTTCCGCTTCGCCTTGGCTGCCGGAGTGTTCTGGGTCGGTAGCTTGGCACTAATACTTGCCCAGTCAATGGTAGCACCCCTGCTCGTTTCAATCAGAGCAAGGAGAGTTATGGCAAGGATGCCAAGTATAAGAAGCTTAACGGCCATTGTGAAGGGATATGTGCGATAGTTGTGCGATCCAAACTAAGACTGGTCTAAGTTAAGCGGACTGTGACCAGATATATCCAGTGCAAGCTAGATCATATATAAGGAAAGTTGCGCGATCCAAATTAAGAATGGTCTAAGCTGGTATACAGACTGTGACCAGATATATCCAGTGCAAGCTAGATCATATGTATAAGGAAAGATACCTTTCGAGCCAAAACGGTTTACAAAGAGATGTACTTTTACCTGTTGTTTCTCTTTCTCTGTCTCCAGAAACCTGTTTGAAGATGGGAGAAACCAAGAAGGCACGAACTGCATTACGTGTACATCATGAAATCTATCTAGTCTGGACTTTATCGAAGCTGTCGATATCAAACAGTAGATTTATTATACACAATTTAGTTGTACCTCATAATCCGGAAAGACAGTTATCACCCACCTAGCATGGATATTAAGAAGTGCTTAAGATTAAGAATATTACTTGATAGATTATTTGGAAAGATAGCTAACACGCAATAGATTAAAAAGGTGACTTCTACACTTATTGTATTACATCGGCATCTTAAACATTCCTTAACTGTGTGATCCAACTATTCTCAGGCTACTACATAGAATTTTATCCTTTGGAAGATGGCCCTCATTGGCCCTCATTGGCCCTGAATGGTCAAATGTTTTGTAGCATTTAGATTTGAATTAATGTTATATTGTTCCACGATCCAGGGTTACATAAAACTAAGGATTTCTTGGATTATATCCTCGTTTTCTTGTGCAATTGTTAGTGACAGTACATAATTTTATTTTATTGTAATATTAGGGTCTAATCGACTCCTTTAAAACAGGGTTGCCGTCTACACGAAAAAGGGCATCGCTCACGAGACGATGGTTTTTTATATGGCCGATTCGTATTTAAGCCATATAGTGTTGGGTATTACCATTGAGCATTTTAATTTCATTTTACGAACACAGCTGTATCATTGCTCTATTTTCAACCAGAATAATATAAATGCAACAAAAAGTGCTAATATATAACGTAACTATAAAGTATTAAAAGTATACACCAAATAATATAAAATTTAGTTTAAAATACTTTATTTCAAATTAAAGCGAGTGTTTCTTCTTCAGATGTTAATAAGCATTATTTTTAAACTACACTGTGCATAATACGTTTATAATAATAGAAAGTATCAAACGCCTTTTTCAACGGCAAGAGTATTATTTTTACAATCCATTGATCTCATAGACCGATCGTTGTTGCTTGTACGTCGGTGGCTTTCTAGTCGTCGTCGTCTTCGAGATCGAGGTTCTTGGCCAGAGCCCAATCGATGAATTCCTTGAACAGGATCTGAAAATATCGATATATCGATCATTTATATATAATATATCGAAATAATTTGGTCACAAATCTAGTAGGTTTTGAACATGCCTACAGTATAACCAATATAATGAGAATTTAATGAGAATAATGACTATAATGACATAATTGCCTCTTGACATGAACTGCATACTGCGAAGTTAAACACATACACTTAAGAGTTAAATTAATACTTTCCGAAAGCTTTTATAGTTCCTCAGAAAGGCCTTTTTATGGCTCTCTCTCTCTTTTGTGCATGTTTCTGACCTTTAATGTTTAATCGATACGCTTGTTTTTCCTCTCTTTTGCATGCAGACAAAGTCAATTTTTCAACGGAAAACGTGTTTCTTTTGCGAATACAACGGTTGTAACCTAGTTTTGCCTGACATGAAGTGGCTATAATGTCAGCAAAATACTGTATTCCTCGGTTATATACACTGTTTTAATGCTTGCTAGTATAGTGTATGTTAAATTGAATGTAATAATAAAGAATATTGCACATATAGTTTGCAAACATAAATTTGGAGCCAATGAACGATTTACATAGTTGTTAATGCAACATTTTGACCGTTATTGTTGCTTTACATAATGCTAATCTTCTCACCTGTCCCCCGCCATTAGCATCGATCTTGTCAAACTCCTCTCCCATGTCCTCGATGGGTCCGACCCACTTCTCCAGGGTCGACTTCATCTTGTCGGAGCAGAACTCGTCCTTGTCGACGCGGCGGTCGTCGCCAGTGTCAAGTCTAGAAGGATAGGCAAAGAATAGCCATGAGTCTAAAATGACTATTTGTTCAGTCTGATAAAGAGTTTAAGAATTTTTTTGAACTTCAATCATACGCGCTTATGAGTGTAATAAATTTTGACCAGTTCCTGCTAATTATTGCGAGATGAACAAAAGGGCTTTCTTTCCCTTCTGTTATTAACCGATAGTCCGATACTTTGGTCAATGCAATTGAAAACTAAGTTTAGAGCAATCCTTGGTTTAGAGAAAGAACGAATGGGTTTTCGTCTTATTGTACATCCGAAAAATTAAATGAATGTTCAGAACTTGTTTTAGAATTGTTACCTGTCAAACGCCTGGAAGTACTCAAAGTACTGCCTGAGCGTCTGCAAGAACACCCTGAATTCCCTGCACTCGATGTAGTCCGGTCCGTGCTCGCTCTCCACCTTGGACACGCCCTTGGCGAAGTGGAACGCCTGGTTGATGGCCGGCTTGCAGTCGAACAGCTCGTCGACACCGAGGACGTCGCGGACGCCCGTGTCAGTCTGGAAAGGAATATTAAGAGGTCATTAAAAGGTGTAATAATTCCAAGGATTTGGTTCATAATAATTTTATGTGAGTCGTGCATCCGTTAGCACGGAACTACGAAAAGAGCGTTATATTCGTAATTTTGTGCTCATATTAATCTCCGGTAATATTGTAAGTACAGTTGAGTATTCTGAAATTGAAAACGCCTCTTCAAAGCCAAGGCGGTAGAAAATCACTAGAAATACGCAGCATGTCGGTATCTGTAGCAGTGACGCAAATATCATCTCAAAAAGGAATTTAATTTTGATATCCGGCTGAGCTGGAGCAGCAGTCAGTTCCAGCACTCCACAAACATTTAAACCATGTTATGCATTACTCAATATTCTATTTAAAGTAAAATTCAAAGCTTTTAACAAAGCCAATAAAATTAAGTAAACATGTTGTTGCGTTCCGTCCGTTTACAGACGGTAGTCATACAAACTGTCTGACAGTGACACCTATTTATTTACTGTAATCAAGTGTATGCATTTGAGTATTTTTTCTTAATATACATTGGCGGTAAACTTGCAGCGGAAGAAAGTAAAGTAGTTCTACGGCGTAAAGCTTAAATCATTTTGGCCAATGTACATTTCAACAAGGTACAGTATAGTATTATGAAATACACCGCACCGGTATTTAGCTAATATATTCAACCAAGGTATTTAACGCACCTCTGCCAGAGACAGGAATCCGTTCCCGTTGGGGTCAAACTGAGTGAAGAGATCCTTCCTCTTGGCCTTGGACTCCTCATCGCGCTCGTAAGGCAGCTTGGCGCTGATCTCTTCCCAGTCAATGTCGCCCATGATTATGCTGAAAGTTAACAAGTATTTTAATGTTTACTAAACTTATCTTTTATATGCTGAATAAATATGACATGGATACCGTTTAAACGACTTCTGTAGTTTAAAGTGAAGTCGAAAGTTAATTATAAACAATTAATATTTATGTATGTGCATAACGTACTGTATAACTACCTAGTGTTGGCCGTAACTCGTTTAGTCAGTTTATCGTTTTCTTAATGTGTTCTTTCTGTCTCGATTTGCTTTTTAAGAACCGTCTCTTTCCATGTTTAAATTGTTGCGCGGGAACTAGAACATTCACTATATCAAGTATGGATGTGGGATTGAGGAATCTAGAAGGAAATTCGAATGCACTTTCTTGAAAAATTAGAATCTCTTAGTTCTGAGAATTCAACTAATAATCTCAATTTATATTAAGGAAAATGTTACTTTGCAGCTTTGTAGTCTTGTGTACTAGAAGCTAGAGCTGACATTGTACCGAAGTACAAACTACCGTTATAAACTTATTAAAGTATGCAAGGTTTAAAAAATTAAGCATATTTTAGGTATTGAACCATTAAAAAGAATATCGCAATCAAAGTTATCGCGAGCCAAGCAGATACGCTATTAATATTAAGTCGTCTTATTTATACAATCATACGCCGGCTAATGCCATTGAATAATGCGCTCCTCAATACTCTTATAATAATTATACGTACTGTAGCTACAGGTAGTGGAAGGAGCTACGTTACGAAAGAGACGCGAAGTAGCAAAATTCAAGATTTCGTTAACTTTTCTATACTGTTTATGACAGCACATGACTCGGACTAGTAGTACAATAATATTATATATATAACACAAACAGCAGGCCACAAAATTATTAGTTATTTCCGTTATTAGAAGCTTGAAAACCAGTTTCTCCAAATTATCTACATATAACACTTTTAATATTTTCAGCCAAGAGCGCATTCAACCATGCAAATGCACATTCCAAAACGTATATCCAGCTTAATTCTTCTACCGGCCGGCGTTTTATAACCACTACACTACGTGTATGCCTCTAAGCACAGGTAGACAAAATGATGATTCAAGCTCTCTTGTGAAATCGGCTTATAGCGAATGTAGGAGGGGCATCCAAGCCAAAAAGAGAGTGTATCACACAGCCTTAGTCATACAATTCTAGAAGATGTAATTGTGTTTCATTTACGTGGCATTTTCTGTGCATTTATTTATTTGTTCTTGTATCGTATTTATCCTCTTTTAGAATAAAATGTTGTCCTTAAAATGTCACCATCTGTCTAAAGAAAATCTGGGAGTGGCCAATGACTCTTCAGAGACTTAAAACTCTTCCGAGCAGCTTCCGTGTACACTCTTATCTCTCCTACAACATGTCATGTTATAGAACAGCACACATTGATTATCAAATACTCCAATATCATCCTTTGACATATTATAAATCCTTACCTTAATTAATTATGAGACTGTGAGGTCGGTTTTTATCTCCTTCACTGTTTCCTTCCAGGAATGGACTGAAATCATCCAAGAGGAGGCTCGGAGGAGAGGACTCCGAGGAGGAGAGAAGGGAGATATTTTACGTGCTGGGCCGAAGAAGACTCTTTGCTGCAGTGCATGGAAAAAGAGGGAGAGAGGACTCTGCTGCGGCAGAGAAGAAGCGGCAAAGAGAGGTTGTAAAAAAGAGAGAAGAAGAGATGGATTCCTGAGTCAATAAATTATGTCATGTTTAGTCATTATATTTATATAATATACTGTACATCTGTCATATTTCAATTACGTTTATATGCATCATAGTTATAACTTTGTTTTCTATACAGAATATACAGCCAAACTAGACAGCATTCTCTATAACCCTTTTATGGTCTCCCCACACAAATATATTTTTGTAAAACTAGTCAATATTTCATGCCTGTGGTTTTCGTATTCTTCCAACCGGCAGACTTCAATTAACAAAAACAGAGCCTTAAAACAGTCCTTTATTTCGTGCACGATTTGACAAAACTACCGTCATAAAACATGCAACGAAGGAATTTCGTCGATGTGAGTGACTCCTGATTTTTGTTCTACCTTTTTTGTGTCATTATAAGCCGTTTTTGACACATGTATTATCGGTTTGACATACAAAGCAGAGAAAGCAGAAAGAGGGTTTTCATTGTTGTTGTATCGGGGACAATAAGGCCTTGTTAGACTGAAGGTAACAAAAGGCCTGATTATTGAATGAATTAGTGAAGGCTATGCGTGACAAGTGTTCTAATAAATATGTACATTGTAGGAACAAATGAGCCATTGTAAGCCTTTTTGGTAGCCAAGATTTAAGCACAACTCTGTCAAATAGTGATTTTGTCATTTATAGCTATCATACAGTTTAACCATCATAATACAAGAGATTCTGCTCTAAATTCCATACGTAATATGATTTTTCATAGTAAATGAGATATTTTGAGGCTTTCTGCCCTATTGACAATCAATAAAGTGAATAAACTAAAACCATTACACACTATATTGTCAGCAGCTCTATCTATTGGTTATTGCATTTGTGTTAACCTTTAATCAACTCTAAGGGCACAAGTTACTTCTTTTACACGTCGCATGCTGAGAGTCATAAAGTGCATTAACATTTTACGGCTTAATTATTTAAACACTTTGTCGATAAAGTCTTTCTCCGCGGTTCTTTGGTTTGTATATTTACCCCATGCTTGGATATGTTATCATATGTAAAAGGTTAATAAACTTTTCTGTCACGCCAGCTCTACAAATTATAGTTAAAGAATAACATTACATGTTGGAAGACCTTTGTGTGTGTCCTTGCAGAAGCCAGCTGATCAGCTATCCACAGTGATACCATTCAAATTCACATCCAGCAAACTTTTGAACATTTCTACAGCTTTCCGGTTAGGTGTGGCATCACTGCAGCCTTGCAGTTCTATCTTCTCTCTTCTCCTTTTTGGGGCCTTCCCTTGGGTGCTTAAACTGGTACATGGAGAGTACAAATGAACAATTGCAGTCGTAGCCTTAAATAAAACAAACTTATGAGCCTACAACCATATTCTCAAACTGAGGGTACAAATGATCGAAAATAAACTATAAGACAAATTCTAAAATCTTATATTGAAAGTATTCTATATTTTATATTCACATAATTTAAGACAAAGGCACACGGCTTTTTTCATTATTTTCTATAATTGTAGTTGTTGTTGTTCTCCTAGTTGCTGTTGTTCAAGATGTTCCTCCTCAGTCTAATCATCATCACTATCGCTGTCAATCTCCTGAGTCCTCCTCAGAGCCCAGTTGCAGAATTCCTTGAAGATGATCTGGAAAGAAGGGAGATTGGCATTAGCAAATTCTGAGTTTATACAGATTATATGTATGCAGTTTTTAACGTTTTATATTAAAAAATGCTTACAATTTTGCTGGAGTGGAAACATTAAAATATTTCAACAAAAAATGAACTTCAGTAAACTAAAATTATAGTCAATCAGTTGCTTAAATACAAAAAGAAGTTTGTTGTTAAACCCCACAATAAATGTTTATGATAATAATTCACCCACCTGTCCACCGCCGTTTGTATCGATGCTGTCAAACTCTTTCTCCATGTTGTCGATGGGCCCGACCCACTTCTCCAGGGCCTTCTTCACCTTCGGGGTGCAGAACTCCTTCTTAGAGATCCTCTCGTCGTCACCAGTGTCAATTCTAAGATGGGAAAGGTTAGAGTTTAATTAAAACTCATCTTTCTTGAGTTGTAGTAAGAAGAGTGAATTTTAGTAAACATGTTAATCTAAAGTACTATAGTCATAGACGGTAGTAATTACTACCGTCTATGACTATAGTAGTAAGCATAGAAGCCCATACAGCTTCTACAGTAGAGTACTGGGGCGGGGGCCTCTAATAGGAGGTTCTTTCTGCCTGGTGCTCTGATAACATTACTACAGTATATCTGAGGAGCCATGTTATTCAATGCACTAATGGCACTCCCTCACCCATACCCAGAAAAAGTGAGCATAAAATGTAGGCAAATATATAATGTTGTTAAGAAAAATAGACATACTATCCTGTTCTTACTCGTCAAAGATCTCATAGAACTCAAAGAACTGATTGAGCGTCTGCAGAAACAGCCTGAACTCTTTCCACTCGAGGTAGTCCCCTCCCTTGGCCCCCGGCTTGTCGCACGCATTGCCCGCCGCCTTAGCGTAGATGAAGGACATGATGATGGCGGGCTTGCAGTCGAACATCTCGTCCATGCGGAGCTCGTCCCTGATGCCCTTCTCGCACTCGGCCAGGGAGCAGTAGCCGTTCTTGTTGGGGTCGAAGCCGCCCCCCAGCTTCTTGCGGCGAGCCTTCTCCTGCTGGTTGCGGGCGAATGGGATTTTGGAGCAGGCGCCCTTCCAGTCAACCTTCTTGTCGCGGGGCATATTGAAGGCTAGATAGAGCAGGAGTATTTTAGGCGAGACTGTCAATAAATAGACTGTGTACAGAACCGCGGGGGCAATACATAGTAACCGCGATCCCACCCAGAGGGCGTTGGTACATATCAAGGGTACGAATCTTCCAAGAGTCCAAGGTCTCTTCCTGAGAATAAGTGTACCAAAAATGTTAACATAGAAAACATAGAAAACTAAATACTACTGCTAGGTATGTGTCCCATAAATCTTAAAAGAAACAGTTCAAGACTATGACAAACAAAGCCACAAATACCATTAACGTGTTAATTTTGTTTCTAACAATTCCGACGAAAGTTGATTATTTGAGACAAAGAGAATTATTCCCACTAATGGTAATAAATCATAAATAAGTGTACCTGTGTAATATAAATGTTGCGTGCTTAATTAAATGTCTGGAAACAAAACCACTACTAGGTCACAAAAACAGAATTTGGAACAAAGCTTTTGGTTTAGCACAGGAAATACATGTCTAAATAATGTTTTACCTTTTAAATAGTGACAGTCGTGCTAAGTCTGAGTCCCAAACTGAAACTGGGGCCTTGCTTTCCAAAATGTGTGACCGTAGCAACTTGGTCATTGTGGCTTTCTTTTAACCAATTTGACCCATTGAAGGTATTGATTTGAGTGCTCGGTATTATTAAAGTATAACTGGGTCCGTATTTAAACAGTCACAGTGGGCTTTTTGGGGCGCGCCACAGTGGTTTCATCACACACAATAAGCATTTCTCTACTTGAAAAAAAAATGGAAAAGTTAATGAATAAATTCCGACGGAATAAAAATCCTTTACAAATCCACTGTGAGGTTGCCTTCCAAGCAAATGAAATTAATACCTTGAAAAATATATAGTTGCTGTTTAAGTTAAGAAGAGTTATTGATATTATCTCATATAAAAGATCAAAGTCTAAGATTATTACTGATTCAAATCAGACATGACATCTTTTTTTTAGCAAGAGAAAAGTTGTCTTTAGTTATAATTCTTCAGAATTGGAAGGCTAGGTTCTACTGTAAGATTGATTGTTCTCAATTAATCGACCCAAGACTTTGCTCAAATGACTTGAAATGAGAAATCAATACCAAGAGGCCTTGACAGACAGAGTAAATTAGACTCGGACAAATTCATTAACCTTTTCCGTTGTCAAAAACACTTTTTCGGCCCAATGCAGCCTCGCTAGGGGATTAGAAAGGCAAAGCAGGGCGAGTATAATTAAATAGACACGTTTTACAGTGGTGGAGACGGACTTCCCAAATAAAATCTGTTTTGACGTCGACAATTATACAGGTCAATTTGCATGGCGTAGATTTGGCAGTCCTATGCAACGTCCTAATGAAGACATTCAATACTTCAAAACCCTACAACCGGCAACACAATATGCAAAACATAGGAAATAGTCTTGAATATATACTAAATCACTGACAATATATCTCCATATATAAATAGTTTCCTAGTTGAGGGACAACAGATAAGTTAAATTTAGAGTTGCCCGCTTTTAGTTCTATATAAAATTAGCAAAATACTCCCATGAGAGAAAATACATTCCTCCCATTAAGGAAACTGATACGCCCTACGTAGAGATTATGATATAAATCTACCTCTCAATTTTGACTGACTAATAATATTACCGACCTTTAAATCATATTTAATTAGACTTCCGCGGATATAGAGTACGTGGACCCGAAGCCAAGCAGTTGTTCCTTTCATTAATTATTTATTGTATGTAATGTTCCTTCTTTATTTCAGGGTGCATGTTTCAAATATATCGTATAAGCTTGTGCGCTTTCCTTTTTATTGATACTTTAGCTACATGCTAATAACTCTATCATTATTATATTCCAAACAACAAATGTCTCGAATTTGGCTTTCTTCTAAACACACACATATGTATAAACTGAGACTATATCGTTATCGTCTAACAGGGATATTTTTGGGCCTACACATGTACATGAGCTTCATATGTGAGATTCTTCAGTGTTTGTATATTGCGATTAAACCTTTAGTCATAAAAATAACTTGCTTCTTCGTTTCAAAACTGACTGGGAAAGACCTTTTTATGTTTAAATGATATTTGTGAGAGTGACGATCAATGCTTAAATTAAAGGGTCCAATTATTGGGACTTTATGTGAACGAAGCCCATATTTAGAAGTCAAATTATATAGTGTAGACAATACTTTCATGCCTCTTCTTAATGGTTTAATAATGATATTCTTGGGTCTTTTTGGAGTTGATTATGTTTGGCACTTATTACAATCTTCAGTGTCGCCGAAGCGATATTGGTAAGACTTTTTTCTAATTCTTTTGTAGCACAATTCCGAGATTCTTGCATTAATTATTGTTACTCCTCCAGATTGCTGCCTTTTCTTCTTTGTATGTCTTCACTGGTATACAATGTGTATCTGAGCTTTGGCATTATTATTACGTTTATTTTCTTAATCCCCGTGCCATTGAAATAAAAGGTCCATAAGACACCATTCTAGCGATTCAAGAGAGACTCACAGCTGTCCCTACTTTCTGTTGTTAAGCCGCGGGGATTTGAACCTAATCTCCACACCAATTACTTCTGTTCCTCACTCCCGTCCACACCAAACTCTGCTTTCTGGATCTCCTTGCACACGTCGATCACCTCCTTTGGCGCTTCGGCGGAACTTTCACGACGCGACTCACGCAACCTCTCACTGGCAAACGCGGGGAAATTGGTCTCCGAGCTGGGCGGGCTGACCAGCGGATGGTAGCGCTTCTCCTTCTGAACAGCCTTTTGTTGCTGTTGCTGCTCCTCCTGTTTCTCCTTGAGACGCCTCCGAATGTCTTCCGCTTCTGAATCTTCCGAGCTGGAGCAGGAGGAGCTCTCTTCGGAGGCGCTTGAGCTGCTGCTTGAGGAGGAGAAGAGGGATGTGTTCTGACCAGCTCCGGGAGCTTCCGAGCTGCCCACTGCGGAGTAGTTGCCGTTTCGCTTTGGTTTGGACTTGACGTTGTTGGATTTGTGCAAAGGAGCGGCTGGAATGAGGAAAGCAAAATATTAAACGAGCGTATTTACATGATTTTGATTAACTTTATGACATTTCAGTGATAACAGTGGATGATTAGTAACTATTAATGGCACTAAAAGCTGAGCGCTCCCTTGCCAGCTATATCTGGGAAGTGGGAGTATCACGGCATGAGAGTTATTGTCATTAACGCCTTACCTGCAGCCAATTCATTCAACGAACTTGAACTTGAGACGAGCCTCTTCCTGCTTCCCTCCTGCTGCCTCCCATTATTCCCCCGGGTACTCCCATTCGAATCCGTGTTCCCACCTCCACCGTCCATCACCCCCGAATCCGGCGTCACATCCTTCTTCTTCTTCTTCCCGCCACCGCTGCTTCCAGTGGTCACACTACTCAGCTTCAACCGGGCACTGTACTCCAGCGGAGACATTGCAGGCCGGCCCATTCGGCCGCGTGCAGGCAGGTCATGCATTGCACTGGCCTCAGACTCAATGTCCGCCAGGCAATCGTCGTCTTCGGATAGGGATTCGTCCTCGTTTGGACGCCGTGGGATGCGGGTGTTGGGCCGGCGCAGCGGTGAGCACTCGCTGTCGGTGAGGATGGGCGAGAGGAGTTGTTGGTTGGTTGGGGGTCGGCCCCGGTTGAGGGCCAGGGAGGAGGGTTGGCCGGTAGGGCGGTTGACGCGGGCGGTGGGCGGGGTGTCGTAGAGAGGGTTGTACCTGAAATCAAGGATTTGGGGGTCATTATTATGTGGCAGCGTAATGTAAAAGGGTTGATTCAACGCCTTGTGTGTATCTGTGAAATTCAGAACTAGAAGTTAATGCAATGTTAGAAGATCCATAATGAGCTCGCTCACCTCTTTGGCCTCTGTTCGACCTCCTGCGCATGCTGCCACCTGGCGTAGGACATTGGAGTCATGCTGCCGGCTGCGTACTGCTGCGGCTGACCAGTCATGCCCAGACCAGGGTGCTGCTGTTGCTGTAGTTGGAAGAGCTGCTGGTTTCGGCTGGGCGGGGGAAGCGGATTGGCTTGAGGGACTGTAAAGAAAATATTAGCTATTTGTACCATGAAGGCCCGGAGCCAGCATATCTCCAATGAATGAACCTGGAGAACTTCACTTACTGTTGGCATTTCCTCTGTTGTAATATCCTCCAAGACTGCGACTCCTCTGGAACTGTGGTGTCACAGAGCCCGCCGCTTTACCAGAGAGGAGTCCTCCTACTGCACCGGCAGCGCCACCGGGCTTCTTACCACCGAGAGCACGTTCTTGTAGTTCCAGCTGCTGCCGCTGGCTGGGCAGTAGTGGCTTGGGTTTCTGGTTGGCGGACGTTTTCTTCTGGTTACGAGTGGAGCCTGGAATTAAAAGATTTCAATTAATGGGGTTAGATTAAGGAATATAATAAGTACTATTTAGGATTCCCTAGAAAAGCTCAGGGATTAGACTCCTAACTAGGTGGTGGTTTCCTTAGACATGCGTCATGGCTATATGACTCACCATAGTAGTAGTACGGATTCTCCAGCTTCTCCTCCTTTCCTTTGGCCGTTGTTACCGCCCCACGCATCGTCTGCGGCCCCGCCACAGCGCCGGCTGCGCCCCCTCCGCGCCCACCCGGTCCAGCCCGCCCGTACATTCTCATGTCGAAGCTCTGCGTGGCTGATATCGAGCTGCACCGGCTGGGCGGCCGATTGGCGGCTGTGACAGCGCCTGCTCCTCTGGGCAGCTGGGAGTATGCTTCCGAGCGGAGTTCAGATTCTGGTGAGTAGATGCCGTGCTGTTGTTGTGATGGAAGTGGGGGCAGCTTCATGCCTGGGGGAGCCTCGTAGACGGCAGGCTCGCGGTGGAGGGAGTCGATGCTTCTGAAGAGAAGATTTATTTTAGGATGCGCATTTGAGGAGTATATTAAAAGCTTTAACGTCTACTTAACTTGAGCATTGCTATGCGTAGAAGACGCTTGACAGAATTAATGCCTTCTCACCTGTATATCGGAGACTGTCTCTGCAGCTG
This sequence comes from Tisbe holothuriae, assembly GCA_900659605.1. Lineage (NCBI taxonomy): Eukaryota > Metazoa > Arthropoda > Copepoda > Harpacticoida > Tisbidae > Tisbe > Tisbe holothuriae. The sequence goes on along the minus strand of LR139771.1, from coordinate 6,980 downwards.
CTTTGACGCCTTGCTTCCCTTGCTCTCCCTCCCTTGCATGTCGCCAATGTCGTCCCTTCTGGACGTGGACGAGGCGGACGCCGTCGGGCTGAGCTGGGAGCAGGGAGTGCGAGACGAGGTCGGAGTCGCGCCTTCCATGAGTAAGACCTGGAAAGAGAGACACGATCAGACCGTTGGCAACACTATTTCGGGTCCACTGTCTTAAATCTTAGTTAAATTCTTTTTAAGGCCTTTCTGTTCGATCATAACCATAATTAACATTCACTCACCGCATCATCAAAGCTCTGTGACGCCCTCAGCCGGTCTCTGTGACTCCGCCTGCTCTCACTGCCATGGGTGGACGAGCCAGCTCCTCCAGGTTGGGTGACGCCGGGGTCTTGGCCTTGCTGCTGCTGTTGAGATGCGGAAGTCGGATCCTCGCCCATGCGGAATCTGAAAAATAATTCGTTTTTAACAAGCACTCAAGTTATATTAACAGAAATAGAGACATCACAATAATTTGAAACCGGAAATTACACGACTCTATCTCATAATTTGTCCCTTAAAATGGGTAAAAATCTGAGAAAAGGGATATATATGGAATGGCGGTTCTGGTAATAGCTCTCAGCCTCACGACAGCTAGTCACCCGAAATCCAGAGGAAAGAGGTTGATTGTGCTTTTCCGCCAGTACTTCACGCAACCTCTTTCCTCTGGATTTCGGGTAATTAGCTGTCGGGAGGCTGAGATCTTCCATTCCATATTTATCCCTTTTCTCAGGGCGGAGCCAAGGGGGTGAATTCAAAGGTTGCGCGGACCACGCCAAAAGCGTTTCCGCATTTTTGCCACAGCTGAAACATGCAATGATCACGTGACCTACGTGCGCCAAGTAAGCCAATCACAGGCCATTTTACGTGCGCCAAGATGACAGCCAATCAGGAGCAGTCTAGGGTTGCTCTTCTCAGAGCTCTTTGGACGATTTTTTTTGGAATTTTGCATAATTAATATATACTCTTATTACAAACAATTTGAACTAAAACTTTTATTTGGCTCTATTCTTAATCAAGGTAACCGGGGGGCTTTTTCATGCACTGTAGTAATTAGAGACCTAATTAAAACTCTCATTACGGACTCATTGCGGACTAATGTTTCAACCCTTCCCTTTGGCGCATGAAGGCGGGTGGCAGAAGCAGGCTGCAGCTAGAAAGAAACAGCAGCTGGCCTACCGTCAGCTTTTTACTTGAAATTGCATCATATATTTGATTAAAATTGTATACAATATGTAGAGGAACTACTCAGTTCAGTAAAAAAATTACAGTGCATGTAGAAATAATTAACTAAGCCTCCTTTTTGAATAACCGACAGCTGCCGTTTCCTTCTGTCCTGTAGTCTAATTCTGCCGATGGAGCAAAATATTGTCCCCTGAAAGAACAAATTTCTTTCGTCCCCTTCTTGCAGTGGTACTCCGCTTCACCTCTATTTACATCATCTTGGGCGGAGCCTACGGCGGAGCATGTAATCTAATAGTATAATAATATGAGCGGGTTCGAGATATTTCGGTAATTCCGTATAACCTTTGTTTCATACAGCATAACAGCTCAATATGCAGTTCTCATAATGTCCGATAGGGGGCAGTGTGATCATCGTGACCAGCGGTGAGTGAATTAATTGCATTGAGCTGAGGCAGGACACACTCACGTGAGTCACGCTCAGCGCACGCCGGCTCTCACCAGACCGAGCTCAAACGAGGGTTTTTCCTTTTCCCTTCACGCTCAGTGCATCTGTTTGGTCACGATTTTTTAGGAGGGAATCCTACCGGCGTGATTTTATACTATATTTGGTGGTAATACTCAAATCATGAATTAAGGGTAATACGTGATCGCGTAGGATGCTATTAAATTAGGGCTCTACACTGCCACATTAATGCCTTTATTATAATGACTCATATTACTTCATTTATGAGTTAATGACTAAACTAGCTAACTTCACTTACTGATATTGTTGCTAATAGGGTATAACCATATATTATTCTGACTGTCCTGTAAGTGAACTCATTTTTTTGCATGCGGACATTCCAATTTGGCCGGGTGCAAAGAAAAAAAAATCCTTATTTTCTCTCGTTCAACAAATGCCTGGTACCACCGACTTAAGCGCAATCAGTTCTAGTGTTTGCTAATTTGTATTTTGCTTGGTGCGCTGGTATCAAGCGGTGGCAAGAACAAAGAAGCTATTGTCAATTAACTTAGATAAATACCACGTTTACGACATGTTATCGTAAAGGAATACATAGTCATTTCTCCATTTTATGCATACTAATTATAACACTGCTTGAGATTGAAGTTTACATTCCTTTCTGACGAATTGCATTCAAGCTCCTACTACTATGATAATCACACTAGTATATATTTTATGTTAGTGCTCCAGCAGTTTTGGGATACTGCACATACACAGGTTCCATTAAATACTTCCCAATAAACTCTTTCATATCCTCTGTCATTGTAGAAGAATACAAAACAAACTGACACTTGGTTTCCATTTTGCTGAGAATGTGATCCAACGACTCTTTAAATCCATAATGTAGTGTTCTATCCAAGTCATAGAGGACAATGGTTCGGATTGTGCTAAAGTTGAAATATCTCTGTTCAAGCATATCATTGACACGGCCTGGTGTGCCTGAAAATAATGACTTTTCATTCATTTTATCATTTGAAGATAATAAGTATATGCATCCCTAGTTATTTTAGGATATTTTTCAGGTTCATTGCTATAGCACACCACAAGGGCAAGTCCAAGAATGACTGTGGCAGCTTTTTGAGGCACTTGAAAAAAAATCCATCCGCGAGGCCCCTTTGAATAGAAGTTCTACATGCTAACCAAGTCGCCACAAGCTTGTGCTATTACACAGTTCCCTGGAAGCCTCCAGAAGCTAGAAAAAAATGTACAGAGAAACGACTAGGATGCCCCAACACTTGGGATATCTGAGCATCATCTACCAAAAAAATGAAATTTTTGGTGGAAGGATTTCCGTTTCCTGGTCGTTTTAAAAAAGGTGGCAAAATTCACCCTTAAAACTTAAATAGCTGCAACATAGGTTGTTTTCACATGTTTTTCTGTTTCATAAGGTCTAGCTTAATTTTTAATTAAAATTTTTATATTATACACATTTCATGATATAAAAAGACGCTATGAAGTAAATGTGAGTTTGGTGCCAAAAATGAGCCATTTCTTAATTTACTCAAAGCGGGTTTGTTTTTCCAATATATTTTGCTTCATAAGGTCTAGCTTAAATTTAATTTGCATTTTTTCATATTTAAAAAAGATTTTTGTCAAATTTAGCTCTCAAATCAAAGTGTAACTTTTAGGGGACTGAAATTTTCATTTAGTAAATCCAACATTTTGACACATTTTAATGAAACAACTGTGAAGTGAATATGTTAATTATGATATTTAATGTTGTTATAATCATCAGAAGACATAATGTCATGTACTTTTGTATTCCAATACCCACATTATTTTTGCTTGAAAAAAGTTATTATTTCAAATTATCCCTTAATTGGGCATGGGTTTTGAGCTTTTACAGAAACATGTATATATAAAATTTACCTTAATTAAACTTTTAAAATTATCTAACAATGACAAATTTGCATTTGAATCTATTCTAAAGTGAAAATATTTACTGATACAAGGGGGAAATTTGTGTTTTCCGGAAGGTATAAATAGATAGTCCAAACCCAAATTTGCCCTTGAATGCATAAAAATAAAATTTATGTTGATAAAATATGAAAAATTGCAAATTAAATTTTAGCTAGACCTTATGAAGCAAAATATATTTGAAAAACAAACCTGTTTTGAGTAAATTAAGAAAAGGCTCATTTTGTACCCCAATCCCACATTTACTTCATAGCGCTTTTTTATATCATAAAATGTGTGAAATATGAAAATTTCTAATCAAAAATTAAGCTAGACCTTATGAAACAGAAAAACATGTGAAAACAACCTATATTGCACCTATTTAAGTTTTAAGGCTGAATTTTACCCGCCCTTATAAAAATGACCAGAAAACGGGAATCCTTCCACCAAAAATTTCAATTTTTTGGAAAATGATGCTCAGATATCCCAAGTGTTGGGGCATCCTAGTCGTTTCTCTGTACATTTTTTTCTAGCTTCTGGAGGCTTCCAGGGAACTGTGTGCAGTGGCAGCCTTTGGGGAAGCAACTCTAACAGCACTCAACGATGTCTGCCCAACCAAGGAGGTAAACACAGGGGATGACCACTTCCGGTATGCTGCAGACACTCTGGCTGTGACAAGCCAGCAAGATGAACTTTGGAATGACAGATCACGGAAAGGACGGAGAAGCTTTGTCAAATTAAGAAAGCTTGCCAACCAACTCAGGGAGAGGGACAGAATAGAAGACATGAATCAGTGTCTGGAAAAGAACAGGATCAAGGCTGCTTTTGATGTCATTCGGCTAGCAACTGGAAGGCCCGCTACTAGGACCTTGCCACTATTACCAGGCACCACATTGGCAAAGGAGTCTGCAGTAGCTTATAACAAGCATGCCACCAAAAAAGTACAAGAACTCCACAACAGTGTTAACAAGGCAGCTCAACCTACCCATGATCAACTACTAGCCTCCACGGCGGGCTGTGTGCACCTCCCCAAGAGTGGTGACAGAGGTGGCCTTGTACAACCCCATCTTGACTTCAACTTTTTCCACCAGATAGGCTGCGCAGAACTCAAAGATGCTGTCAGATCCCTTAAATGGAAGAATGCCTGCAGACCTGATGATGTGCCACTCTCACTCCTAGGGAAAGGCTTGTTGGTGGTGGCCTTGCCCTTGGTCAAGCTGATTAACTCCATCATTGCAGAGAGGTCCTGGCCCAACATGTGGAAGGCCAACCATATTGTCCCCGTCCCCATGCCCGGAAAGGACACCAGCAAGGCCGAGAACTTGCGCCCAATCTCCCTACTGCCTGCAGTCTCAAAAATTGTTGAAAAGGTGTTGTCCATGCAGCTTGTGGACTTCATCGAGGAGGAGGGCATACTCCCAGACCAACAGCACGGCTTCAGGAGAGGCCGGAGCGTGGACTCGGCGGTGGCGGCCTTGCAGATGGCCATGGCCCAGACCAAGGGTGTGAAGAAGACGTCACTGATCAGTTTCGATCTGAGCAGCGCTTTTGATATGCTTGATAGGGGAAAGCTTATAAGGAAACTATCAAACTTCATGCACAAGGATGCTGTTGACCTTATCGCCAGCTACCTGGATCCCACCAACCAGCATGTAAAATACAATGGGGAGATCTTGAATACCATTGCCCTCAACGTTGGCATACTCCAAGGATCAATTCTTGGGCCGCCGCTATACATTCTCTATGGTAGCGCATAGTTTCTCCGACAAAAGTGTAAGAATAAAATCGATATTACCTTTTTGGAATAAAATTGACTCATGAAATGAGCTTCTCTGACAAGATTTAGATCGAAGAATAACTCCGACAGTGCACATTGAATAACACCGACACTGGAGTGCCAAAGGAAAGATACAAAATATTCCTTAGATGTTCTAAATTTTCAAATTTATTGGCTTATCTTGGAGATAAAGAGCTAATTAATCATATTAAACCTTAATTTACACCACTTCATTAGTAAGTTTATTGTTTAATTATGGTTTAAGGAAAAGTTTGCCTCTTTGATTTGGTGATACCAGGCCCCCCTAATGGCATTGTACCAAATCAAAGAGGCAAAATATTTCTTTTTGGACTTGATTTTTGTTGCTTTTTTGAGTGTACATGCATTATAAAGGGTTTTTTAAACCATCTCAACAATATATTTTATACTTTCTTTAGTATAAGTTTATGAAAAATTGAAATAAGGAATATTTTGCCTCTTTGATTTGGTGAAACTGGTCCAGCGATAGCCACTTGCACCAACTCAAAGAGGCAAAATAGACTTTTTGCCCAATTTGTAATAGTTTATTACCTTTTTGGCCTTTATAATAAGTATTCATGCACTATTTAATGGCTGGCCTTTATTTTAAAGGCTTTTTGAAGGCCAAAAAGGCTGTAAACGAAATTTAAATATTTTGTATCTTTCATTTGGTGCTCCAGTGATAACCTTACTTAAAAATCTTGTGTAAAGGTCTTTAATGGATCTAATAATATCTAACAAAATGGTATTCTTTAGCATCATATTAATCCAAAGCACGGAGTAAAGTCACAAGAACACTCTTCATAATCACATTTGCTGGAAACATGAATTTCATTAAAGAGCACCTGAGGAAATTCAGCTAGCTAGTTTATTCTGAAAACCTGCCTGCACTGACTAGTTAATTCCAGTGCAGAGGCTAGTTTATTCCAGTGGCAGACATTTCCTAACTAGTTTGTTAACGTGGAAGACATTTCCCAGCTAGTTTATTCCGGAGAGGCCAACTAGTTTACTCCAAAGTCTGCTGTAACTAGTTTATTCCGCTTCCCCGTAAATGTACAAGGTATTTTCACATTAGCTAGTGATTTGAATAAACATAAAGGCAGTGTTCATGAGAATGTTTGGTGTGCATGCACAAGGTAGTTTCACATTAGCTAGTGATTTGAATCATCATAATGACACTGTTCATTTGGTATAAAGTAGAATTGTTTATAACAACGTGCTATTACTAGTTTACTACTGCATATGTACTCTGAATGATCATATTAGTCTTTTGCATGAGGCGTATTAAAGTTTAATACTTACTGGGACAATTTTGATATGCATATCAAGAGTTCATTGAAGAGTAACGGACGAAATTCCGTTATAAAAGTACCTTTAATCATCATGTTAATAGAAAGCATGGAGCTCATTCATTTGGAGAGCATCTACTACAATATACAGGGTGTTTCATAACTCGTGTCCTCATTACAAATGTCAATATCTCTGTTCTGGGGCACTTTAGAAGCTTCCTTATGAAGTAAAGATGTGAAATTTAGAGTGGGAAATTTTATATAAAGCCTTTATTAATAGTATTTTGGG
>LR139770.1:0-24205 GCA_900659605.1 Tisbe holothuriae | reverse complement strand
AGCTAGGACAAGTGATCCTGTTAGATTGGGTTAGGCAAATTAGCATTAAATATGTGCTAATATTTTAGGCAATGAGTTCTGTGCAATTCTGGTTCTGTGCAATTCTAGGGGAAAGTTCAAACTGTGAAATTCCAGTTCAGTGCAAATCCTGAGAAAAATGCAGTCTGTGCAATTCTTGGACTGTGCTAGTACATCACATCACATCAATAGGACCGTATTAGTTTAGGGAATCGAATGGTATAACATTACTGAACATTACTGAACATATCATAATTCAACCAGGATAAGGAGAGAGTTTATTTTATTTGTCTTGAAATTGTTGCAATTAACGACTTTCAGAAATTAACTTTATTAGGGCTATTTGTCTGCTGTATCGAAGCAACCCTCAGAAGACGTAGCTTTTTGTCCCCTCCCCTAATCGGATCTATGTCACAGTTGGCATTACAAAAAAGAAGGAAGGAAAGCATTTTTGCTCTTCAGAGCTTGTTTGTTTCTTGTGTTTGCTAGTAGTGTGGAGAGATTGTTGGGACAAGAGAGGGGTAAAAAGTACAAGCAATGATATAAGAAAAATGTAGAACAGGTAGTAAATTAGTCTAACATAACTATTTAGTCTTCTTACTATTCTTGAATATGAATGTCCTATATGCTCTATCACTTTTAGGAAGTAGATTATATTTATAGGGTTAACTTTAATGTAGGAACTATGTACTAAAGTCAGTTTGTTTAACATGTGCTACTTCCATATGTATTTGTGTTATCTGACAGACTTTGTTTTTAGCTGACATGAATGTATAAACCTGTGCCTTCCACATGTCCACGGACTCATGAGACATATATTTGGCGGCAAAAACAGACAAGTTGAGACGATTTTAGACAGCCATAAAATAAAGCAAGTTTTAATTGGCTTCTTTGCGGAAATCTTCAGGGGCGAATAGATTATATGACCATGTAGAAACCACTTTTCTGTATGTTGTCAAATAATACTCAAATTTTAGTCATCCATGATCAAGCTAATGGCACATATCTTACTGATTATCTACTTGTAATACAGTCACTCTTGCAAGGAGTGACCAAACAGAGAAGTTAAATTCTTAATATTGAAAATTGTACATGACACAGTAAAATTCAACTAAAAATTGCAGGGTGTACCGTATACCTTAGCAACTGGCTTATGACAAATACGTACTTTTAAATTAAAACACTCCTCTAGTTCCTAATGAGCTACTTTTCTCTGCAGGAAACAAAAAAGTTCCTAAATAAACTCTCTCAGCCTTGTAAAAACAACATTTCATCCCTGGGGAAAAGTGAAACAAGAAGTCTTTGTTAAAAAAGTAACACTGAGACAGAAAATGCTCCAAAATATCTAGTTTAATGCTTTGAATTCTCACCTATCATGACGCTATTAAGAATTGGAATTTCCCTCGTATATGACTCAATATTACTGCAGCTGCATTTTCTAAGAAACGTAGACGGTTCAGTGTTGAATGCATGCAGTTATCAGTCTATGCAAAATAAAATAAAATATATATTATACGATTTAAATTCATTAAATTCTTCTGGCTAAATTCATGCACTTTTACTTTCTTTTCACCGACGTAAAAATGTGAACTTGAAGTGAGCGAGAGATAAACAACACGTAGCAGAACACCTGACAACAGTACAAAATCATTGCAACTATTTTGTACTATAATCTAAGACTTTAAGAGTTACTACACTTACTATTGAGTGCATTACTAAATTAATGAATATATTGAAATTGATTTTAATACTAAATAGATATTTAATTCTTGGCCACTTTGACGTTTCTCATTTATGTATCCACGTGTTCTGGAGAACGGAAATTTGTGTTTAAAATGCCTTGATTTATATTCACTATCCCTGTCTGGACCTATTTTTAATCTCCCTTTATGCTCTCACCGAGAATTTGAGGGATAACATGAATAAATATTTTAGTACTAATACTACTATGTGGCCCTACAATCGAGCAAGTATTGATTAAAAGAAATAGACGTATTTAACACTCATACTTATGCGATAATACTAACCGGTAGCCCTGACATTCAGACGTGTCTGCTGACTACATACCCGTGTTAATCCATGAGCTTATATCAGAAGAAATAAACTACCAAAAAGCGTTAATTAATCCACATTTCGCCCAATTACCCCGGCAAAGTTTTTATACTCATCGATAACTATTAAGAGCAAATTTCGTTGCCTTGAGTCTGGGGAGAGCTTTTATAACTTCTTTTTATGGCATAATAATGACGGATATAAACCGAATATACGCGCCTTTAAGGACAAACAAAAACAGTTGTTGTTTTTGCACTTTGATTTTTACTACAACCTATTTGTGGCTTTCTATAAATGCGGCAAAAACGGTCGTAATTTCACGGAATTATGTCGATTTGCGCGGCAACAAAAACGTTTGTCCTTCGACAGGTTTTTGTTCCTAAAAAAATCGTTGCAAATACGTATAAGGAAAAGAACGATTTTCTCTCAAAATATGTGAAAGAAGAAGCCTTATAAGGGTTTGCTGACCATACATGTGATCCTGTTTTGATTATTATTCCAAATGTCAGCGAACGTCTATAATAGTCTCAAAAATCACCCTTTCAGCAGTTATATATATCCAGCTTTTACTGGCTTTGTTCGGCAAAGAAAGGTTCTTTGAACCCCTTCTTTATGCAAGAAGAACAGGATAAAATGAATAAAGCTCCTTGTTCTGCGTAAGAAATCCAGCATAAATCAATCACGATTAAATTCATGGCAACCCTTACTCCACATATATTAACTCTGCTGTCATTGTACCGCAATTTTTGATGAGTCATGCCTAAATTAATAACTTTTTGTCCCCCGTCTTCCTCCTCACGCTCCAAATGGCCCCACGGGGCATGCAGGGATGTTTCAAACATACACATCATTGTTGTATCTAAACAAAGGGTTGTCGAGATGTGTAATTGTCAGGGTATTAATATTACGCTTTCATAAGCACTGTAACTTAAGTTAGCCCTTATGTTAACATATTTAAATACACAACAAATGTCTTTAACCACTCTCTTGTGTAACCCTGCTGTACCCCTGATCATTTATCTCTCCCTCTCACACACATATTTCGATTCGCTTTTCAAACCTTTTTTGCCTCTTCTGACAAAAACGAAACTATACGCAACAACCCTGATTGTATCTTTTCAGCCCCCGCCGCAAAAAATAGCAGAAGGCAATGTGTGCATATTTTTGTCGGTTTTAAGACCGCCTTTAAGCAATATTTTCTCACTTAATTTACGGCATGCACTGGTCAAGAGGGATAAAGGAAAATGTAGAATGGAAATATGTAAGTGTTCAGGGATGCCATTATAGGCTACAATTTGATATACAGTGTGGGGAAGCAAAAAAGCGAATTTGCGCGCTTTGCTTTAACTTGGGAATGATATAGATTGCATTAAGTCCAAAGAGACCGGCAAATAGGTAAATTCAAGGAGAAGCTTTAATATTAATAACTTTTGTATCTAAAATGAATTACAGAGGCTCTAGAGCCCAAAAGAGAAAGTTGGTTGAACCTGTCTCGCGCGGGACACTACATAAACACTACATAAAATCACAATTTTGTTTCAAAGGGGAGGATCAAGCATATTTGGGCAAATAAAGTTGATGTAGGTGCAGCAGAGACTTTAGCAAGTATTTGGCTGCTACTTCATATAGTTTTTTGGGATGCAGATCCCGATCCGGATGGTCAGGTAATTACTTAATTACCTAATTAACTGGAAGATAATTACATAATGAGGACCTTGAATGGACTAATTGTATCATAATTAGTATGTGCAGCAATTTTCACTGGATTAGGTGGTTATTTACAACATAATCTGCCTTGATTTCTTTCATCAACGAAAAATTCGCGTTTTTGCTTCCCCACACTGTATATGACTCATATATTGCATATTTTGCACAAACTGGCATCCCTGAACCCCAAGTGATAATGTAAATCGTGATGCTTGCGGCAGAAATGAATTCATTTCCAGAGAAGAAACTTGCATGTCAACCTCAAAACCCCGGCTTTTGCGCTAATAATATTCATAACCTGACCACAACTTGAAGATAATACAATATGTCAGCTTTAAATTACCCATACAACTGACACATTTTTGCAGAATTTAAGCACCAAACCCTTCGGCACAGATAAGAAGAAGAAGCTCTTAAAGTGTTTTGACAACAACAAAAGTGAGCGTGTGAAAAGGGTGGAAGAAGAATTTTTCTGCCTTTTTTCGCACCCTGGATCTGTTACAAAGCAGACATAACAACGTGGAAAAATGTAAATTTCAACAGCGTTTTACCTGTTTAAGCATATAATTGTCTAATTTCATCTGCATGTATGATGTGTAATATTCGCGATGCTTTGACTAAAATGCGTTTCAACGAAATGCTGGTCCATTGTTTCATATAAAATGCCTAAAATTGTTCACAATTATGCATATCACCATTTGTGAAGCACGACTTTACTGCTTCTCCACACGACATTTTGCCAATATATACAGTGCATCTCTTCTCTTCTATCCATCTCTTCTATCGCTACTTGGAAGAGATGGATAGAAGAGGTAGAGAGAAGAGAAGAGATGCAGTAACATACGAGCCAAATTAATTTTGCCAATATATACAGTGCAGTGGCACATAACTGACCTTCTCCTATTCAGTAACGTCTCTGGGCTAAAAGCAATTGATTGCTGGAATCAATCGATAATAGCTGCAAATATATTGGAGATTCTGAGCCCGGTTTTTGTTCTCTTTTCTTTTATGCTTAGCATGTTTTGAAATCCAAAATTACTACACAAAAACGATTTCAAACACGATTAACCGCGCGATTAGCATGGAAAAAAGGAGAACAAAAACCGGCCTCTGCAACTTTCCTATGCCGTCTGGAGATGCCCTTTCTACAATCTCCATTACATTGCGTTTAATTTTGACCCCAATTATGAGCAACTCATACTCCATAATTCCTTGACAGTATTTTTGGAACCATTATTGATATAATTCCGAGGCAATTTCGTATCTTGTTGCAAATAACCGGGCTTCGTTGTCAAGAAAAATATATTTGTACAATTATAGAAAAAATCTGGTGATTATGAAATATTAAATACATGCATAAATGTTGAAAAAAAACTCTTTGCCATTCCTGCTGTCGGCATATTTCAGCTAAGGTCAGCAGCATTTTATTATAACCAGAGCAGCGTCAGAAAACTTTGTCATCCCTTTGTAAGCTATGCATTTTACTCATTGTAATCGTTAACCACTGATGACTTGGTAATTGTCTTTAGTTTAATAGACCCTCCGTAGTTGGCCTCATTCCCTTCTTTCCGCTTCTCCGGTTTGTGGCACCATCTAGTGTTTTTCTCAGCGTTCATAATTCTGGCATGAAAGAAAATGTTCTATTTCATGTTTAATGTTGCCAATTTTATACTTATAAAAGCATGGCTATAATGGTGAACAATAAAGAAACTTAATCTCTTTAGCAAAAAAAATTAAAATATAAGCGAAAATATCGAAATATTGACATGCAGGGTTTCATGCCAGTTTTCAATTTCGCCAGTTACTAGACTAGTACGCTAGATGGCTCTACAAGAAACGAAAAAAAAACTTGAAAAAAGCTGAAACTACCGAGGGTCTATTTATAAAAAATGGGGCCCAGCAAAGTATAACTGTTGTTAGGTTGTAAACGGTGTAGGATTTCGACTTTTTTTAAGTTATTCCATTTATAAAACAGACCAAAATGGGGAGCGGGGGTGTCCGGGAATCGAACCCGCGCCCCCTCCGCCAGTTGCAGGTACCTTAACCACACAGCCACGCTGCATCTATATGAAAGAGTACAACAAAATTATCATTTAAATACATACGCCCCCTTAATTTTAGTTAATAACAAACATTTTTTTACGAAAAACAACACTGCAATATTTTTAATATCTTCTCTGGATTCGAACCTCCGAACTAGCAATGTTTATTATTGGAGATGCCTTTAAATCCCGCCTTCTTCGTAATGCCATCTCTAGCATAGTGGTCAGAGATGAAGAATTCTTGGTTGCCACTGAAAGTTTCTTTTATCCTTCCAAGTACCCGGATCGAATCCACAGAACACCCTCTAATTTTTTTTGAACATGTTTTAGTGTAAAACTTTAAATATATACATGTTTCCTAATTTTATAGTAGTTTAATAACTTTAATAATGTTAATGTGCAGCGATTATTTTTTTGATACAAGTTTTCTTTCAGCAAACGTTTGCTCCTACGTTTACCGTTAGAACTATCTTCTTAAGCTATTAACGATTTCAGTAATATATTTTGTGGAAAATAGTTTATTATATAAAAAGTACTAATATTGTGCTTTAAAACCTTTTTAAAATATGACACCTGATAAAGTACACATAAATATACATTTTTACCATTCTCAAATTGTCCCAACAATGCCAAAATTTACTTTTTTGCTAGTAACTAACTTTACTCAAAGTCACATTTTTTTCCGACTTAGTAGTATATAATAAAGAAATTATTGGACAATCTTTGCAATCTCACAGAAGTCTGGCCCAACGTTAGTATGTCAAAACAGTGTTGGTAACCAGGCGCAAGGAAGGATATCCGACCAACGCTGTGGCCTTAGGGGGTACAAAATGGGGTGACGCCCTGGTACTTGTTGCTACTTGATCAGTAGGGATACTATGATTAGTACCTCCACGTGGTGTATCCTGGATTAACCGAAACTAATCGTTTTGCCAAAAACGTGAGTAAAGTAGTTTATATTATATACTAGTATACAGGAAAGGCAGGATATAAATGAGTAGTTCTTTAAAAGTATTTTTTCACAAGTCCATTTATTATGGGAATGGCACAGGGCTTATAACATTAAACTGCAACCGTATTTTATAGGATAAATCTTATGTGAATACTTTTGGCTTTTGGCATTTGGGAAGCTGTCAGGATCGGGCAATGCACGATGAACCCAAAGAGGGGAGTGGCGGACAGAGCAGAATGGTGAAGCGATGAGATAAGTCAATTGAGTACTGTAGCCATTGTAAACCATTAACCTGTGTACGAATGTACTAATAAATGCGAGCTTAATGGTTATAAAAGGTCTTGTGTGTGTATTTCAAGGTATTCAGGAACAGTCGCATCAGCATCATATGATCTAGAATTATGCCATTCACTATAATTGTCGACTTGCCATTACTCACTAACATGAGCCATCTCAATAAAAATTATAACGGCAATAAATAGTAAACAAGACAATTATATGAATTTTTCACCGCTTTTTAGCATCATCGTCGTCGTCACTTGCATGAGTAGCATTGATAATACTTGTGGCTGGCTGCCAAGACAAATGTAAACACGCAAAGCTATCCGCACATTAGGCAGGTCAGGTATTGATCAAAATCAATCGTTAGGACAAAAAGAACGTGACTTTTTATTGTAGAAAAGGAATACGGACGAGTGGGTAAAAACTGAAGGGATGCCACTTTAAATTGGAAAAATATCTGCCTGTTTAATCATTTGCTATAGTGTTAACGGTTTTACACTTTTGGTTAAACAAATGGCAGCCCTGAAAACATCTATTCGCATCTATTTATGTCCCGGGGATGGTGTAAAAACGGCGGAAAGGTGTCTTAATTAGCAAGAAATGAAATTCTACTCTCTCAGATGTTATCCTTCCTTTGGTGTTTTTGCGGCTCGTAATTCTGTGAAGGGCTAAATCGATGGAAATCAATCTTTTCAAAGGTCGTATTTAATTATTTAAAATATTTTCTATACTGTACATATACATTTAACTGTAAGCTGTAATTAATCTTATGAACTCGACTTTAATTTCAGCTTAAAAGCTACTCTTAAACCTCGTTAAATTTCTCTCAAATCCTACTTGCGAATATTCTAGCAGCTGCATGTAGACGACCTTATTCCCCCATTGGAAAATACATTTTAGCACACCAGACTGACTGCGCTTTTACGCCAGTGCCACACGATAAAAGTGAACCTCAAATAGACCAATAAAATATACGTATAGAATCAAGGCTGCTCCATTGAGCCTACATAGGAATATTAGCTAAATTAATCCAATAATTCGTCTACTAATTAGTCAAGGCCCCAGCCAGTTTAAATGCAGCTTAAAACCACTTCATAATATCCTTGATATATGAAGAAAATCCTTGTAATCAGTCTATAGATCAAGCTTGGGTTTATGTCGTGTGGCCAAGTCCTTAACGAAAGAGGATCGATATCGGAACGGGATCAGAGACCTCAAAGTCACTCTTGCTCAAATATATTCAGTGATCCGCATCGACTATTTTGATGTTAACAAACCAAAACGCATTAATGCTGTAAAAAAAGCTCCAGACTGGCACGTTTTAATGCAGCGGAAAGTCCATGCACACCCGCTCCATTCTTGCAAATTCGGCACTTTTTAACCTCCCCTGGGAACTCTCTGCACATTAAGCACGTCTCAAAGGAGAGAGAGAGAGAGAGAGAGAGAGAGCATTTTTGCAGTCTGCTTCAGTAGCTTTGTTTTTATTTTTGCAAGATCTCCCTGCTCAATCTCAATTTTCTTATTCCCGGCTGCAGATCCAAAGTCTATCCATGAGTAATTTTGCTGCAGAGGGATTAGGAAAGGCAGACTAAAGATTAATGCTGAACATAGGGACGATTCTTGATATAATGTTCATCCTGTTATGTATATGAGTATATTATGGTACATATCGCATTTGTACCTGTAAAAGAGTACAATATCTATAATTATAGTTTATTATGTGCAAAATGGCAACCCTGAAAAGTGCCGCAAGAACATTTTTAACGATTCTTGTATTTGTACGCACTCGATAATGATTTCATTCGCTCATCGCGTACAAAGGGCAGCAACAAAATTCATTTCGCTTTTTTGCGCACCGTAAAAACAGCAAAAACGGGGAATATTTCAAATGTGGGTAGACGAGTGAGAGGAAGCAAAAACTTCAATTTGATTGGCAAAAAATTGAACCCCGTCGCTGTTGCCATTTACGATGCTTTAGACCGTAATTACTGCATGAAATATGACCGACAGCAGCTCTTTTGTCCACTGTGAGCATATAATGCCACTCTTTATGTCGCCAGAGTGGCCACCAAAATAGCATTTTAGCCGGCTTATCTTGTCTAGCTAATCAGCTGTTTTGGCACAAATGAAAGGAGTTATAAAATGGCTTATTGTTGTAGTACTAGAAAAGCTATCTTTTAGTTTTATGGGTATTTAAAAATGTAAGTCTTTTCTCCCTGTGTTACATACTGTTGCAATAAAACCCAGTCTAGAGTTGTTTGACATTCTCAAGCTTCACAGTGGTCTAACATATAGAAAAAGCGTATATGAACCCACTGTGCCCTCTTTAATTAACCCCGATTACAGATCTCTGTTGAGTGAAAGATAATATGACTCATATTGCTCAACAAGGGTGCATTTCTAGAAGGGGGAGAGACCGACTAACAGACAGTTATCTAAACCAATGAACTATGACAGTGTAGACGAGAAATATAGCATATGTTGCTTTCCTAGAATTTCCTGTTTTCCTCCAGTTATTTTTATGATGTGCATTAACCGTCCAATGACTTATATATTTCCAGACCGTCATAGAGCGCGCGCCGCCTCCGAGTGCTCCTCCGAACATGTGCGCGCCTCCGAATTCGGAAGACCTTCCTCCGAGCAGTTTGTGCTCAGAGACAGACATGTGATGAGTGCAATAACGTGTTAAAACCGGTGAAGAGAGAGACACACATTGCAATTTTTGTCCCTGCGTGAGATACATAATATTCATACTTGGCATTTGCAAAGGCAGCAGCTGTGTGCCTATATAAAGGCTGTAAAAGAAAGTCATACAAGGCCTTTCTTTCTGTGCTCTATTTAAGGCCTTGTACTTACATTATGTAAACAAGCCGACAGCTACAAAACTGCAACAGTACTGCGAGTAATTGTTATGTGCGAGAAGGAGAAGAAGACTCTGAAGATATGACCTTGTTCCTAATGATAAAACATCACATGCAGACTGAGAGGGTTACAAGGAGACTCTCTATCGATTATCCATAATGCAAGGATAAAATAACCATCAAAATGACTCACACACGAGGCATCCTTCTCTTATCATGCCTCGTTCAGACGTTGGGCGCCCCGAGCCATGGTGATTACTACTCCAATGCACAGCAGTTGGACCCTTCAGCGCCCCACGGGGCTAACCTGCTCAGCTACCTGACCCAGTTCGGGTACCTGCCCCAGTCTGAGACTGAGGCTCAGCTGTCTGAGGAGCAGATGACGAATGCCATCCGGAATTTGCAGTTCACTGCCGGGTTGAATGTGACCGGGGAGCGGGATGAGGACACGATGAGGTTGCTCGCGAGGCCGAGGTATGGTTTACTGTTTACTGTTTTATTCGCACTCCATTCATTACATAACATGTGTGCATGGTTTAAATGCTAATGTATTATGCGTAATTTTGAATATATTTTTGATAGAATCACATGTGTAAAAGGGCTTTAAAATGCTTATTTTCTTGGTGTCATGGCATATTTTGTGTACTTTCATTATATAAGCATTAAGCTACTGCTTCTCATCTTAATAATGTAATGAAATTGTCATATACTGTATTCTTCAGTCCTCTTATGGCTGCAATAAAATGACCTTATATGGCCTCACTGCAGTTAAAATGCTCATCCTCCTGCTTCTGGAATATTTACGAGAGCATTAAATTTTAATAAAATCATCCAAATGGACAACAATCTGCTGCAAGGATGAGAAATGCAATCTGGCAGTTTTCCACTCAATGAGCCGATTCACTCATAAAATACATGCAGACATCTTAAAATGCAATATCGTTTATAAGAATGATTGCAATCCTCAATAATGGGTAAAATACTGCCTGCATTTTATGGAAATAGACATTCCCCTCACAATGCGAGTAGCTGAATAACCTATTCCAAGGAAGTCATATGTTTATTAAAATAACAAACGATCTAATTCTTTAAGGTGCGGCGTCCCTGACGTCAGCCAAAGCGGCTACCGCAACCGCCGCTCCATCCGCGTTAAGCGCTACAACCTCCAAGGCGAGCGCTGGCCCCGCACAAACCTCACCTGGTCCCTCCGCAGCACACCCACACACCACACATCCCTGCACACAGACGCCGTGCGCCGGGAGCTCAGCCAGGCACTGGACATGTGGTCACGGGAGACGAGGCTCAGCTTTACAGAGCTCGCCCCTGATGCTGAGGATGTGGACATTAGGATTGATTTCCATTCTGGGTATCATGGGGACGGGTACAGGTTTGATGGGCCGGGGTCGGTGTTGGCGCACGCCTTCTTCCCCGGGAGTGGGCGGGGTGGGGATGTCCACTTTGATGATGATGAACGGTGGTCGGATGATAGGTAATTAACTAGTTAATTATGCTAATTATGTGATTAAAAAGTCCTAATTCCAGGTCGATAAGCCGTGATTCCACGTCCGTCTTTGCTGTCGCTGTTCATGAGTTTGGCCACTCTCTCGGCTTGTCCCACTCTTCCGTTGAGGGCTCCCTCATGTTCCCGTGGTACGCCGGCGTGCCGGAAGACTACAAGCTGCCAAATGATGATCTCACTGCTATACAGCATTTGTACGGGAAGGCGGATAAATGGGACTACAGGTAAGCTCATAATATTGGTTGGTTAGGATAAGTGACAGGTAGGTTATGTTAGGTTAAATTAGACTATGTCATGATCAGTAGATTAGTACAGTAATAGCTTAAGACTTAAGAGCTCAGCTTAAGAGTCTCACGACAATGTGTTAGTAGCCGTGCAACAATGATTAAATAACAAATCTTCCAGCAATACCCACCACTATTCCTCTGAAGAAGAAGACGATATAATTTCTCCGGACAGCTACGACTACGAAGACACAAGCAACGAAATCCCGGAACTCAACCCAAACACCACCCGACGACCACCCTACACCCCACCGCCAGCACCCGAGACCCCGGACAAGTGCGAGACGGACTTTGACGCGGTTGCCGTCATCCGCAGCGAGATGTGGGTCTTCAAGGGAAAGCACTTTTGGCGGATCGACAAGAACGGCGGCAGCCGGGATGACCCCATAGAGCTGTCCGCGTTCTGGTACGGCCTGCCTACCAGTGTGGACCATGTGGATGCCGTGTATGAGCGTCCTGATCATAAGATTGTCTTCTTCGTTGGGCGGGAGTATTATATCCTGACGGGGAATAGTCAGCTGGAGGAGGGCCCGCTGCCAATAACTCGGTTGGGGTTGCCGGAGAGTTTGGAGAAGGTGGACGGGGCGATGAGGTGGGGGTGGAATCAGAAGACGTATTTCTTTGCAGGTACGTGAAATATTTTCATATTCCATAATATTAAAGTAAATGATACACACATACTAAAAATATGAGCTTGTGAGTCCTCAGTCCTTTTAACCTAAAACGGAGTTTCTTAAGGAATTTGATACTGTTTGACTTCATACATTTGGCCTAAACTACATCTTACCCTTGGACTTTACGGAACTCTTCATGCCCTAACTTACATTTACTAGTCTTATAACCTGGCATTAACTTCACTTTACGGATCAGTAACTCCATATGTATGTGAAGAAACTTCTTGCAATGACTTTATGTTCTTTCCAGACACCATGTACTGGCGCTTCGACGAAGACATCCAGCACGTAGAGCTGGACTACCCGCGCGACCTCAGCATCTGGAGCGGCGTCCCCTACGGCATCGACGCCGCCTTCCAGCACATGGACGGCGCCTCCTACTTCTTCAAGGGCCGGGTGTTCTGGAAGTTTGACGACGTGCGCATGCGCGTGAGGCGGAAGGAGCCGACGCTGATCTCGGAGTACTGGATGCGGTGCCCGAGGGAGATCAGTGATCCGTTTAAGGGTGGCGTGGCGAGCGGGGCATACAGGGTGAACCTGTCTTTTGTCATGATTCTTACAGTGGGTTTTGCACAGTGGCTTGATATGGGTTTTGTCGTGAAATGTTAAGTATTATATGCGCGTTTTTACTACTTTTGTATGCATCTAATGTAGAACAAAGACTATAATGATAAAAAAGACAAAAGCAATCATATTTTGATATGGGCATGCGAAGATAGACAAGAAGAAAGTGCATTATGAAGGAGATATGTGATTTGGGTCCATTTTGCGGTGAATACAAAAAGAATGCATTAAGTGCTGATAAATTGACCCTAAAATTGTAATCTGATGATAGACAAAGTGCATCATGCTAAAAGAAGAACTGCCAATCAGGGTTGCCATATATAAACAAGTTTTCCTAATACAACTATTGTCACAATATTTTATAACTACTCTGTAACTCAACTCTCATAAAAAGGAGTCTAAATCTCATAAATCAAATACAAAACTGTCATTCAAAGTTTGTTACTCTCTTTATTTCCGTTCAAAACACTGTTTAATCAAAATACCGTATTTAGTTATTCTTCGCCGCACTTGTACTGAATGAGTATCATTGTTAGTTGTATTGTCTCTTTGGTAATAATCAATATGGTTTAGGCCGTACATTCTTTACAGTAACCAGTATAATTGACGAAAGGTGTTCTTTAATCAGAGCTTTGTGACCTATTTTCACATTGCCCTCAGCTATAGTTGTGGCTGATACAATTTCGATTTTTGGCTGCTCTGTTAAATATATCTTTAATTTCATCTTCGGGAAGACTAGGGAAATGATCATTTCTTGTAATCTAGAGTTGCCTAAATGTAGAGCAATCCTTTTGTTCGATTTTCATGCAGATGAAGCCCAATGTCGCTTAGTATAAAATGGTATATTATTCACATTTCAATCCAACATTCATCTTCTTTATGCAGAGTATTATGATTGGTCAGTCCTATTATATGAAAGAGTTCGGTTAATAATCCACTTTTAAATGGGGTATTGCAGTGACTGAAGTTATCCAGACCTGTAACTTGTTACCAAAACCTGTTGTGTATCATGTTGCTGTAACTTGTAAGTATTTCCGCTAATCTTCTGTCGGGTAAGTAGTTAATGTAACCATTTACTCAGACATGTAACTTATTGTAATTCACTGCTCAGCAATGACATCAAACGACCTCTGTTGCCGCACTTGAAGCTGAGGCGTGGACGTCCTTTGTGGGGGAGGAGTGACTCCTTTCGGAGGGGAGGCTCCCGACTTGGGAGACCCGCCTCCGGAGGAGTCTCCCGCATCCTCCGAGCAGCTCTTCTCCATGAGGTGTTTGAGCTCTTGCTCCCAGAGAGCCTCCTTCTCCCGGAGCATCTCTTCGTAGCGCTCCCACTCGCGGTTGTAGGCGGGGAAGTCGGCGAACGGGTCAATCTGAAACGGCGGAACATTTAATATCGGAATCACGCAACCTCTCCATACACAGTTTAAATGTCATATTGGCCTCTAAATGTTTAATGTGGTTCTTCCAAATGTGAATATGAAAACTTTTCTCCGTTTATTTTGACAAGTTTGGGAAATTTTATCCCCTGACATATTGTAGACATTTGCTGCAAGGCTTTGTCAAGATGTTTGACTTTTTGCGCAACAAGTTATACAGAAATATACGGAGCTGTAAAAGCAACTTTTGCATAACATTGATCTGACATTAACGTTAATCAAGCACTAAAATAGATCAATTATTCCTATCAATTATTTGAACATTGGATTTCCTGTTTTCCAACATTGGATAACTTATTTTTTTCACTACAAAATCCACTTTTATATTTTCCGTCTTCTTCCTTCTTCCAATTCCACATCGATTTTCAATGTTTTAGCCAAAATAGTTGGCACAATATTTTATTCAACATCATGTCACATGCGGCTTTTTGTACAGCAGCTAGAAAGATCAAAGTTGTTGTACGTTTAACCTGCGAGTGAAGAATACACGTTTTTCTTCTATAATGCCGTACATCAAAGCCAATAAAACTGTTTTGAGGCAATTGAAAAATAACTGCATCTCGTTTTTGTACAACTAAAGGACATTAAGAAGGTCTTTGTAGTTGTCTAGCATGACCTGTTACATTAAGACCAGTTCCGGTAATAGATTAGGGTTGCCAGATTATGCAACTATACAACATATATTGTTGTTTCACGGATACTGTAGTAGTGAAGCTTAACGTACAACCGAGTATACTTTATTTGATCTTAGCAAATGGGCAACCCTGGTTATGTGGCGACAAATGCTCCCCGTCCTACTCCTGTGACAGCCCCATTAGTGGAGTCAAGTTTTCTTGTCGGCAAATAACAATGAGAACAAGTAGAATAATCATGATAACGACATCCGCATTGCATGGCGTGATCTCAGTGCTCTGTCTTCTTGTTACTGTCAAGTGCAAGCCTACCTTTACAATGTTAATGCCAGGTCTTTGCTAGGTCTTTGCTGCTAGTTTGCGTTTATGTAGTTGATGTTTCCTTAGTTAGGACTTTTTGCTAAGTATAATATTGCTTGGAAGTTGCTCAGATACAAACATACTGCAAAACTTGGTTACCAAGAGAATGATTTATGTCAGCAGATAGACAAAATGTAAAAAGTATCCTGAATGACGCATAAGACGACAGCATAATATCCCTAATTAAATCAGAACCGAACAAAAAGTAGGCTATCCTCATTACATAACTTTCTTACCTCATCTAGTGAGCTGCTCCTCTTCTCATTCAACATTGCCGCGGCCTGCGCCGCCCCCATCTGCGTCATGAGCGTCTGCTGCCGCTGCAGCCGCTTCTTCTTCTTGTGCAGCGGCTTCGACTCGACAATCATCTCCTCCAGCTCGTAGGTCGGGTCGCAATTGAGCACGGCCGAGTCGGGAACGAACGGCGGCGGCAGCTTCTTGGACTCGAGGCTGGCGATGTTGACGTTGGACATGAGTTTGGTGTTCTTGAGGGAGGAGAGGGAGGAGGTGCGGCGGTCGGGGCGGAGGGTCAACAAACCCTGGAAAGGAGGAGGAAAATGTAATGTCATACAGGATTTCATATTATGGGAGTAGTGCGTGAAATTAGGGATTTGTATACAAAGAGGGGATCCTACAATATTTTGTACGATACTATTAGAGTCATTGTACTCGTACAGTATGACTTTAGCCCATATAGCAATGTTCTCGCACAAAATACTTCTGCCATTTTAGGCCCCTCCCACATGGGAGGATTCGGAAGAGTATACTCCGAGTATACTCTGAGTATACTCCTAAAGGAAGGAGGAGATACTCTGAGTATACTCCGAAACGGAGGAGGATACTCCAAGTATACTCCGAAAAGAGGAGGAAACTCCGAGTATACTCCAAAAAGGAGGAGGATACTCCCAGCAGTTTACTCTTTCGAATCCTCCAATGTGGGAGCGGCCTTAGGAGCATATATAAATGCATGCAAATAAAGTGTGTTTTACTATTTTAGCTATTTTACTGTTTTGCAGGTTTCTTTTTTCAAAGCATATTTATGTTTACATTTGCAAATTTTTTGGTACTCTAAGTAGAAATTGTACTTAAGTAAATACCAGCATAATAACTGAATTATAGTACATGTTATGCGAATTATAAGACTAACTGTATGCAGTTTGAACGTTCAACTGGCTGCCATTTTATACTCTAAAATACCTTCTTGCAAGACTTGTACACCATTTTTTGCCGTTTTGTTTACACAGTTGACAGTATAAACCATTCTAAACTTTACACAAGGAGTAAACTTGCTTTAAAAAGGTTGGACAAAATCTCTCTTGGCCTTTTGCAAATAAAGCGGACCGAAGACGTATGCATTTTGTATATTATATGTTACCAGAGCTCTTTCTATTGATAACATAGACTTGACAGCTTGATGGACTGAACGAGCTCTCTGGTGAAAGACAAATAGCCGCTGTGGGATCCAACTTTTCCTCAGCCGATTTTTGAGCAGAATTAATGTCCAGGGAAGCGCTATATTTTCCACACAACTGTCTTCCGAGTGCAAAAAATGGGAGAAACCCGGGAAAAGTTTTTGCTGGAGAAGAGCAGACGACACGCAAAGTGAGGATTCATATTGGGAAGATTAACAGGGAGGCCATTTAATTGTAGTGAAATATTAAATCTTAAATTTACATATATGTATAGACATTGCAATGTAAGTAAATTATATTATATTATATTTCTTGGCGAGTATTTTGGTTAGTTTCATCTAAATCTTAACCGAAATTTCTGTCCAGCCTTGTCATATTATACTCTATCAAGATGAAACTTTTCCCTTTGTTGTGCTACTCTAACAAGACCGAGCTAAGACCATCATTTCCTTCACCCTGTCAACACATCTTCAAGAATGTCCGGGAATAGTGTTATTAGAAAAAGGTTCTAGTTATGACCCTAGACACCTTTATGACGTCATCAGACGGTGTTTTAAAGATGTTATCATTACTGGACTGTATTCTTTGTGTAAAGTTATGCAACATCTTGCTAGTCTTTTTATTTATTACAGGGGAAGGAAGAGAATAATAATGCCATAAAAGCAACGAAGGTAAAAAAGGCCTAACCAATATTTCCGGGGAAAAGGAGGAGAAAGTTTTTGTCCACTAATTGGAAAACTTATTAAAGGTTATTAATATCATTAGAGAAGATTCCGACAGTATGAACTATATATGACGGAGTTCTTACTCATTTTACATGTATTCAATAACCTACCTGTAGGAACTTGACAAACTCAGGACTCCATCTATCTGGCCAATCAATAGGCTGCGTCTGGTGGATCTGCACCACACTGGACAGCGAGTGCCTGGAGTGGATATCATAGGGTCTGGTCCGGGCTCTCAGCTCATAGGCCGTCACGCCCAAGGACCACCAATCCGCGGCGTAGGAGTATCCGGGCAGAGAGGCTGGGGAGGCCGCGCAGGCAAACACCTCAGGGGCCATGTAAGGCTTGGTGCCGCTGAGGGCGCGGGCGTGCTTTTCTGGAACAATAACAACATTCTCTTTATTGTTTGCAATTGCATAAGTTGGCTATAATGGTGGTATTGTAATCGATATCGTACGTATGACTCGTAGAAATCCATATTTTCCTCGTATTTATTATTTATTCTAATCTTTCTACTACTTCTTGGAAAGTGCATCTCACCCTCAACTCTGTTTTTGTGCCAAGTTTCAAGTGCAAAATAAAATGCTTTGCATTCTTAGTTAGCTTTGAAGATCGAATTCAATCTACGAGAGAAGTTCCCAGTGGTTTATTATTCAAACAGTGTCTACCGCATTTCCATAAAATGCACTTAGATCACCTAGTTTGTACCTAATTTTTTAATGCAGTATTATTTTGCGCTGTTATTGAATGCTCTTTGGTCTTGATTTTGCAGCTCTGCTTAATCTTTCTTTTGACTTTTCCTAGTGCACAAAACGACGATCTAAATTGTCATTTTCAAGCCTTTTTGCCTCAACAATCCAACCACTTTTGTTTCCAACTGCATAACTTTAACTTACATTTCTGGCACATTATAAATCAGATCGATGCAACAGCAGGCTGTTACCGCATGCACTCAACAAACCCCTTGATAGTTCAATATTACATTTTAATGCCATCATTCAGGTCCCTAATGCATGTTTGCATTTTCCCCCGACCTTTTCTCGACTCCCAAAAGACTCGAGGTTTGAAATGAGTTGCCAAAATGTAGGATTTTGTCGCTTTTCTACAGTGCAATATTTTAAATTTTGATATAACTGTTACATAATAAAATGAACGTTTAATATAATATTACAGCAAGTTTACATAACTTGTAGAACTGTAATGTTATTAAAGAATATAATGTAATCTGCATGTAAAGCATATTTGTGTATTTACGACAGGTTTCAGGATATAATGTAGCTTGATATTCAATTTGCCTCTCAGTAGCGTCTATCTACTTTGTCATCTAACAGAGAGGCTCTTTTATTTGAATACTAACTTAAGCTTTGTACTTTCCACAAAGAATTATAGAAACAATAACGAACAGCTTTAAAGGGATATACACAGTACAAAGGTGAAATTAGGTGTCAGCTCGGAAACT
This sequence comes from Tisbe holothuriae, assembly GCA_900659605.1. Lineage (NCBI taxonomy): Eukaryota > Metazoa > Arthropoda > Copepoda > Harpacticoida > Tisbidae > Tisbe > Tisbe holothuriae. The sequence continues at coordinate 5,226 of LR139770.1, read as the reverse complement.
AATCATATTCTATCAAACTGCGCCTTATCTGTATGAAAGCTATTCTTATTTTTAAAATGAAAAAGGCTTGAAAATGAGGACAAGGTTAAGCCTTCAAAATGAACCAGGGCTAAATTCCACATTTAAATGCAAAATGAAGCCTTCTTATTTTTCACGCACCATATAATTTGGAATTTAGGCTTTGAAATTAGTTTTTTGACAATGAAAGAACGTACAAAAGCTCCACCATAGTTGCATGACAAGGGTAAAAGTGCACCGTTAGCATTTGACCATGTTAATGCCTGAATCAGCACCTTTTGTACTCTATAACGCATACGCCAACATTCACCATAACAAATTTGTGACACATAACACATTCACTATGCATGTAAGTAGGGGCACTTGAAAATGCATTTACAACTTGACAGATTGTATTAGAAATGGAGAAATAAAAGATTGTGATTGTGATAAAGTGCCTAAGAAATCACCTTTGTTTACAGAGTAGAGCTTTTAAATGTACGTGCAGTATGAATATTTATAAAAGGTCTATTCGTGTCCAATATACCCTGAAATTTGAGAGAAAATGGGCCTCAAAGCCTTCTCGTATACGCTTGTTTAGTGGCCTCAACGAGCTCGATAGATGGCCATATCTTATTTCATGGGACGAGCATACAAACGAGCAGCAAATAGTTTTCTCCCCACAAAGGATCTTGTTATGATGAAAGGCTCTCTTTTATACACTTGTATTTATTTATATTTGAGGATAAGCAGATTTTGTACTCTGGAAGCTTGGAAGCATGAATGTCATTTGAAATATGCGACATAACATGATTATTACGTGCCATTTTAGCCTCTGAAACCGCATGTAGCGGGATGTTGCTCATTTCAAGTTCAACAAAAACTCATAAGCATTTAAGGACCTTATCTTAAGAAGAAGAAGAAAAAGCCCCTTTTTCTCCAGCTTTATCATTTCTTTGGAGCGTAAGGAAATGGGAAAGAGAGAGAGAGAGAGAGAGAGAGAGAGAGAGAGAGAGAGAGAGAGAAGCCCCAAAATGAGCTCGACATTTTTTGCGCACGGAAGGGAACGCAAAAAGGTTGAAAATAGGCCTCAAAAAGATGATAAGGAAGAAATGAAAAAGATGAGGTAATGCGTAATATTGCTTTATACAGATGCCTTATATGTAAATACGCAATTTTATGTGTTCTAGCAATGTACAAAAGTAACAAAACTCATGTTTAACCCCCAAAATGCACTTTTGTCCACTATAATCTAGTGGTGAAGCGTGACTTTGGGAGGAAAAGAGTAAAAGGGCAAAAAAGGAAAGGTGTCAAAACTGTCTGAATCCAATTCGGCTTTTAACCCATTTTTTGTGAATGCAGAGGTGGATTAAATATTTAGGAAGTCTGGGTCAGAGGAACGTCACTGATTGGTTGTATTTCACATGTAGTACATATGCATAGTACGTATTTTATACACCCGGATCTAGGAAAATCAAATTTGAATGCATATAAAAGTATTAATAAAGGCCAACGGTTATACTTGTAAACGGAAGGAATAAAACATATAATTGGTCGGCAAAAGTTTCAATATCGATTTGTGGTTTAAAAGTTGTTAAAAGTCATCATATTATATCATTTTAAGACCATCATTTTGCTGTGTAAATCTACATAAATGTCTGCAAGACCACAATCGGGGGTTTGAATTAGTTATGAGGTATATTGGATTATCAATATTGCTAAACTTAGATAAGTAACAAGAACGTAATTTAGGTCAGGATATTTAAATATAAAAATATTGATTTCGACCAATATCTTATAGTTTTCATCTTAATACTGCAGACGTAGTATTGAACTTGTTTGCTAGGTCGTTTTTGCATAATTTTCCTGGTAGATTGCAAATCTGTTAAGTGGAGATTTACTTTTAAAAATCTCCACTAAAATGAGTTGCCCTATCTAACAAGAGAATTACGCAAAAATGGTCAAGCAAGCAAGTTAATTCTCACACAATTATTTTGAAGCAAAATGTATTAGGTGTTTGTAAGCTTACTAATAAACTCTAAAGTCCATAGAAATAGAGAATAAAGTTATATCTATGCTAAAGACCTATTCTTCCTAAAGCCTACAATAAAAGAAGAGAGTAATGGCCTAAATCGCATCCATGTTTGTTTCATCTGATGACGTCACAATTTCTATGGCCCTCGTATTGACTCAGCTTGGCCTGAGGTCTAACTGAGCTTGTCATTCTACTTCCAAAGAAAGTTTTGGTTTCAAAAACATATGATTGGTATACTAACATTTCCTCTTAATAGTTTGATTAACGGATGAATGTGGCCTTTGCAAAAATATTTTGAAACCGGGACTCCTCTCTTCTCTTTGCATTTTTGCCGGGGACGACAAGCTTTTTAAAAGGAATATGACCATATCCAATCTTTCCAAAATATTTAAAATTATACAAGCCTCTTTCTTGCATTTAAAATTCGAAAAAATGCAATAATTAGATATAGTGTTAATATTGGAGTTTTAAATATCGATAAAACAGTGCAAACTATCTAAATGAAAGTTACTTTATTGTAGCTTTAAGTCATCCCTATCACCTTCCTTTCAAAAGGCAAAAAAGGGAGAATGAATCAAGTTTCGAAAATATATATTCAAAACAAATACTTCTTATTAAGGAGATTGGTTTAATAAGTATGTTTACATGTGCAGATATATTTTGTAGACCGGACTCCTCCCTGAAAAACGGGTTGCCGCATAAATGCAATTAAATTTGTCAAAAATAAGTTTTGCACGAATATTACATATGAGAAAACACTTTAGGTATTGTTAATTAACGTTAACATTGCCAGCAATGTGCGCTTTAATGATACAACTCTTTTTAGAGTAGAAGCTGTAGTTAATTCAGAGGTTAAAAAATAGCATTATTCACATTATGGCAAACTCTCAATGCATGGCCTAAATTGCTGCTGCCGTGACTCATATTGGTCCTGGTGGCCCACGGGCAGAGCAGGCAGATGTTCTTTTACTGGCCTATATAGGGGGGACCCTTTTCTTTGATTGTAGGCTTTAATTCTTCCTTACCTCCCTCCTGCAACCTCGTCGCCACATTGAAGTCTGTCAGATGCGCATGCCCGTTGTCATCGAGTAGAATATTATCCGGCTTCACGTCCCTGTGCACGATCCGCTTGGAGCGGAGAAAGTCGAGCGCGCACGCAATCTCGGCCACGATGAAGCGGATCTGCTCCTCGTTGAGCCGGGACGAGGAAGAGGACGAAGGGCTGTCGCTGTGGGAGTTCAAGTGGTATCTGGAAAATATAGGAGATCATGTACTCACATATAGCATATAATCATGAACCTAGCATCCAATGAGTATGACTGGCCAGGTATTGCCGTAAGCTTGATCCACAATAGTCAGTCCTCTTTTCATGAATTTAAAGCTAAAGGTACGCTCACAAACCCACGTGAATACACTTAGGGTACTTGTTTACTAGCAGTCGTTCTTTAGCTAACGTTCGTTCAGGGGCACGCTCATAACTTGAACCCTGTCTCAGTAAAGTCTCGGCCCTGGCACCATCACCATGCCCCGGCGCCCAGCCCCAAAAACCCTACGCGAACAATGTCTGGCCAACCTCGTGGAAAACGAGGCCACCCGCAAGCACTGGTGCAAGCTTCAGAAGGGTGACAACGCGTTCAGAGAGCTGCCCACGGCTCTGGGACAGGAGATCCTGCACCGGTACACCGGCTGGATGGACGTCCACTGGGCAGGACTGCTCTACAACCCGGCATATACCAGCATCTCCATCGGCTGCTACTACATCAACACCGGGTGGAAGCATTACCTCAGCGAGCTGGCCCGCGCCCGGGGCAGCAGCAAGCTAAAGTGTCTGGACATGTCCGGCTGCGGCCAGATCAACCTCTGGATGCAAATCGACATTAGCTGCATCACCTCAGCCTCGCTGCAGAAGCTAGTCCTGACCAATACCTCCATTGGCGATGGGATGCTGTCCCTGCTGGGTGTCCATGGGGAGAGGCTGCTGGAGCTGGACCTGTGCGGGACAGCCATCACGGACTCTGGCATCAAGACACTGATCACGCCGAGTGATGAGCTCGGATGTCGAGATGAGCGCTATGGGAAGTGTGTTAACCTGGTCAGTATCAATGTGTGGCAGACGGGCGTTACGGATGAAGGAGCGCTCCTCATTGCAAAGAGTCTGCCAAAGCTGCAGTGGTTCAAGCATCCGTATACTGCCACTGCGGCTGCTAAACTCACCCCTGGACATCGGGTCAAATGGACAAACCTCTACCTGTTAAAATACGAGAGTATGGACTTTAAGTTCATCTTGGACACATGCCCTGATGCAAGCATCCTTAATTTTGAATCTGGTAGTGTCCACAGTCATAACCCTGCAGAGGACGACTTTTTCAAACCGCTGGAAGACAGCCAGAGACTCATCCGTCAGCTGAAGGTAAACATCGATAACTGGTATTGGCCTCGGCCGACGCAGCTGAACGCTACGACGTCACGGCTTATGGCGAGCATCACAGCGTGCGGGTCTCGCCTGCAAGTACTCAAGTTGAACTCTGTCGCAAATGTCGACCTTGGGGTCATTGTGATGAGCTGTCCAAACCTGGAGCAGCTCGCCATCGGGAACAGCACTCTAACCCGGAGCATCAAATACACACCAAATATGACATTGCCAGAGCTCCAGACATTGGAGCTGAATTTGAAATACCCGCCAGAGTACTCGGGCTACCACGAGCCGTGGACGATCTCAAGCGCTACTCAGGATGAATACCTCATGCTACTCTCCAGCCCGCAGCTGAAGGAGGTTGACATCCACGACTCACCCGGAGTGGGAGACGCTGTCTTCTCCAAGTGTGTGTCAATGCATGGGTTCAAGAAGCTGGAGACCCTTTCATTGACATATTGCAAGTATCTGTCGATAGCTTCACTGGAGCTTCTCCTGTACTCCGAGAATAACCCGCTGTCACATCTGAATGTGGAGAGGTGTGAGAGGATTGACGAGAGTGACTGGGAAAGGGTTTGCAACAGGTTGAAGAAGCTCAAGTTGGATAAGTGTGTTGTTATTGAATAATATGCATTTTAAATAAAAAGTATCTTAGGAGCCTCCCAGACAGGGGTTTTCCCTGTCTTTTTTTTGCTGTTTGTGCTGTCTTTTTTCTCATTTCTGCCAAGCATTTTTTGGGACTTAGAATAATTTCACTTTCTGCACTCACTCACCAGCTAGC